>OY978028.1:4590818-4833318 GCA_963854515.1 Pandemis heparana
GAGCTTCTTGCTTGTCTGCGTGATTTTACGTATCCAAATGATCCCCAAATAATGAAAACCGTCAACTTCTACAGGAACCATTTCTATTTTATCTTTTGGTACCAATTTCCTATCAGAGGTAATCTCAAGCTAAATGTGGAACACGATTAGAATAGAAATATCATCAAATATCAAATATCATGGGACAAATTACACCAATTGCTAAGCAAAGCTTGTGCTATGGGTACCAGACAACGGAAAAACATACTTATATAATGTAGATAAATACATACTTAAATACATACAACATCCATGACTCGGGCACAAACATTCGTATTTGTCATACAAATGTCTGCCCCTACCGGGATTCGAACCCGGGACCTCTAGCTTCATAGTCAGGGTTACTAACCACTAGGCTATCCGGTCGTCTAAAAACTACAACTATGATTTCATTAGTCTTGCCATCTATTTAGTCTAAATTTAATTTGAGCTAGTTGTTTTGAAGCAATATCCAGATTATAAAAGATAATTAGGCCTTATGAAGGATATTTTCTAGATGGCCTGTGCTTTAAAAATTCAGCCACCAAGGGCCTTACCATGACGTCACTTTGCGATTCAATACCGACTCAGTTCAGGTTTTAGCTGTCATTTTTAGTATGGATCTGACAGCGAGCAAACCTGATACCTGAATCGGAATTTTTTGACAACATTTCATATTTCTGAGCCTATAATTTTAATTTAATTTTGTGTGAAAAGATAAACATGCTGACAGTTTAATTTTTTCGCTAGGGCTCGTACCTAATTAATTTATATTTAATTTATTAATTTGTTCTTATTCTAAAAGGGCGTAACTCCGGTACTATCACAGAATACACACGTATCCCTTTGTCTTTTCTCTATAGAAAAAAAAACTGACGTTAATTTCAAATTGTCAATGTCAGGTCCTATTCTCCAATATTCGATTTTCGAGGTTCGCTTCGTGCTGTTCCGCTCATACTAATAGTCATTAACTTGAGAGTGAGAGAGAAGGTATGCAACGAACTTCGAAAATAGAATTTCAGTTGCCCCCCTTGTACTTTGAAGTTGTCAAAAATACAAAATTATGATCGCTTATTTTTTCTCGTGAAAAAGGCAAAGGCGTTTCACCTATCCTGTGGTAGTATTGGTAAAATTAGGGCATATTTTTAATTAATTTTTAATTTTTATAATAAGCGATATTAAAATGATATAAACATATTGCAGTGATCAGGAGGCAAAATGCTTTCGAACCATACATACATTTTCAAGTGTTATAAAAATGAAATGTTGTCAATTGAATAGCATTAAGACGTCATTATAAGGCCCCTATTCTGAATAGCTACTGGCTAATCAGGAACTTTAAAGGTCAATATTTAACACAACACACAACATTTAACACTACATTTTAACACTTATTTTTTTTATTTAAAGGTCTTTTTTTTCTATTTAAGGGTCGCAATATTTTTAAAAAGTGGCAAAGAGTAGGAACTAAGAAACCAACAATAAGCTTAGCTACGGATGGGTATTTCTAGACATTCTATATACCTCGGGATCCAGATCCAGATAGCTTATTACGTAACTCGCTCGCAATCGCCATCGTGTCCATTTTGACAGTTCTTGTATGAATGTGACAGCTAGCTGATGAACTGTCAAAATGAACACGATGGCGATTCTGAGCGAGTTAGACAATAAGCCTACAGATCTATATGGGGAGTGCATAGAGTAACCACTGTAATCTGAATGGGTTATCTGAATGGTTGCGTTGGGAGAGGAAGGCCTAGACGGACGTTCCTGGACCAAATAGGAGACGTTTTGAAAAAATGGAAGGTCAGGAGTACCCGAAACCGACGAGCATGTATGAAGAGATTGATGAATGTGGATGAAGCGAAAGAGGTATGTCAGAATCGTAGCAAGTGGAAGAAAGTAGTCTCTGCCTACCCCATGGGAAAGAGGTCACTAGAGTTGGCGCTAGCTACCCGTGCGTCGCAGTAATTATGTAGCTGTCAACTAGGTGGCGCTAGTGTCGCTACAACTGTATGTATTGTATGTATATACCTCGGGATGATAATGGATCCTTGCCGGAGTCATATACATGGAACTGTTGAACACGTCGCCATCTCTGTCGTACCAGGCCCCAAGGATGTTCTCCAAATGAGGCCTCCTCCCATGCTCCTTCAGTATCAGTTCCGTGGACGTGGCCGTTGTGATCAAATGGCGAGTTGTTATTACAGCACAAGTGGCGAGTGGTGTGAGGCGTTTGTATACCGTACAGCAGTAACAACCGAGGCGATGGGGTCTGTCCTTTAAATTTAAGAGCAATATTAGACGTTCTTCTGCACGAATGTAGCAGGAGGGCGGCGGTTCGTGCAGAATGGCGTCGCATTGTAAAGCAGGCCACAGCGTGACGGCCATGACCACCCTGGCAAGAGTGTAGCGCCAAAGAAGAAGAAGAATTAGAAGGAATGGAAGGAGAGCGAATGGACGGAAATCTTAGGAATGTTATATAAGCAATGCCCTCAATATATTTTGATTCCCTTTTCCACCTATATGAGTACGCCTATGGTCATGCTAATCGTGGCTTTTAGGTCTTGTTACCTTGGGCTTTGTCTACCACGTAAGGGAAGATGTGGTTTATGCATGTAGGTATATATTTTTCATCTCTCATACTCTGAAAGTAGGTCATTGATTATCTGGATATAGGGTTGAAAGTGACTCATCGCGACCCTTGGGTTGAAAGTAATTTTTTTTTCTAGCTCATCCAAATGATGTACATAGCAATGGAAATACGTATACAGTGTTTTATATTTTTTAATGTAAAAGGCAATATAATCTTAAAATAACATTCCCGCTGTACATATATAAGCTTATGCAAGCGTATACAACGAGAATTAGTAGAAATTATAACGTTCGGTAATTTTTTTAGCCTGAAATATTTAAGTCGACAATTAATTCATAGCTACCTCCGTGTCTGGAAGTTTTAAAAAAAAACTAGCCGGCAGCCATTGGTGCGCAGAAGAAATGCGCAATGCGCGCAAATCGCGCAATAGAAAACAGAGCGGGAAGAGTGACAAACGTCACAAATATTAAATGCGACCATGCAACGTTAGTGAAATTTTAATTTCCTCATATTCGAAATGAAAAGTAGTGTTCAACTGGGATGAAATTACCCATTTCACCCTCGAACTATTGGCGCCCTCACTTCGTTCGGGTGCCAGAAATATCTCAGGTGAAATGGGTATATTTCAACCCTTGTTTATCAATCTACTATTATGTATATTTGTCTACTTTGTTTCTGTATTATTTTGTACTGATTTGTGGTGTTCAATAAAGAGTATTTGTATTGTACTGTATTGTGTGTATAGATTACTCACTCTGCACCTGGTAGCCTTGTTCCATCGATCAGCTTGCTTGGCAAATGGTGAAATCCGGTAAGGCCTCCCCATTTCCATGTACCAGTTGGGAATATAAGGGCCTGGAGGTATTTCCTCAACACGCCAGTCCGGGGTAAGGTCGGAATCGATCTAGAAATAATAGCGATCTTACCCCCTTATTCAAAAAATTAAAAAGTTACCTTTCGGACTATTCCGAAATAATACCGTCCCTCTCACTCATACTTACCTACCTACTATTAGTGAGAACGGAACGACACTAAAGGTGCTTATTCACTAAGAGGCAGCCTCGGGTCGAGCGGCTGCCTCGCTCCGAGGCCGCACAAGTACAGACGCTGCCTCATACGTCTTAATTCGACGACCAGACGACCGGATGGTCTAGTGGTTAGAGAACCTGACTATGAAGCTAGACTCAGTTAAGCGGTTCCGTGAGCTCTTACAATGCCATTCAGGTTTGTCTTGCTGTCTCCCTCACTTGGCCGATCCAGGTATCTAACCCATAAGAGTGAGTGAGACAGCAACAGCTCGTAGGTCTTTTTAAATACTACCGCACTGGGTTAAAGGACAAGGAGAAGAAAGTAGGGTAAGGGGGTAAGGCTCTACAAGGGAATTAGGCCAGCATCGTTTTCATTTTGAGAGTTCATGTATTGTATGGGCTGACAATTGGCATATCGGAATCAGCTAGCTGTAACATTCATAGTTACAAGAACTGTCAAAATGATCATAATGGCGATTGCGAGCGAGTTACGTAATACGCCTGAAGATTTAAGGGTAGGTACAGGCAGGTCAAGGGTAGTTAAAAATAGTGTAGTTATTTTGGTACCTACTTACCTGGATGTCAGTGAAATTAACAAATTTATTGACTGGCTTCTGGAATCGCATTGGGTTATGAACTCTCTCAGGCCATCTCTGTGAATTCGCGGTGGCCGCCAAGAAGATTAATAGTGTCACTTGCCTGAAACCGAAATGAAAAAAATTAAACATTTTTTTAGAGTCCATTTTACTCGCTAATCCTGCCGCTAAGCAGCAGTGCTTGCACTGCTGTGTTCCGGTGTGGAGAGTAAGACAGCCGGGGAAATTACGGGCACAAGAGACATTTCATCTAAGTCCTCTAGGTTGGCAACGCATCTGCAATCCCTCCGGGGTTGTGGGTGTCTATGGGCAGTGGTGATCGCTTACCATCAGGTGACCCACTTGCTCGTTTGCCTTCCTATTCACATGAAAAAAAAAAAAAAAGAGATTTCTAAATATTTTACGGTTATTAAAGTCTCAATTTCACTGTGAATGTTTTTTTTTTATTTGTATATAATGGCTAGGTTTTTTTAGTTTTATTAATCTGAAGTCTGATGTTTTATCAGAAATGTAGGTAGGTATTATTTAATTTAGAATTAGAGCACATTGAAAGTTTTGTGTCACGTTACATTTCACTAGCTAAAATTTAAAATAAGAAATGATAACATAATACATAAATTAATTAGTTATTAAAGTAGGTACTTGCCTTAATGACGGCATAATTCAGAGTTAATTACTAATTACGACTAATTCACCGCTCAGTTCTACTGGTAACGAACAAATTCAAAATTCACACGTTTTCTTTCGCTCGTGGTATTGCCAGTGTTTTGGTTGACGAAACCCCGTACTTTTTTGTAATAGGTAGGCACGTTATGTTCGCGAAATTTAACCTGCCATCTCTGTATGGCGAAAACGTTGTTTGATCTTTCTAATTTTGTACTGATTCTGCGCACAAAGGCAGTGACCCCCCTTTTTTATGGTGTGCAAAATACGCCTAATGCATCCGCCCGGTACGGGGTTACCGGGGGTATGTGGGGCTCTCCCACGACGGCAGGGATACCCACTAAGAACCACGCCAAAAGCAACCTTACCACCCCTCCCCCCCAGTTGGATATTAGCCAACAGTTAACTACATAACTAAAATAAAAAATAAATAATCTTGGGACAATTGACACCAATTGACCTAGTCCCAAACTAAGCAAAGCTTGTGATATGGATACTAGACAACGGATAAACATACTTATATATAATATACCTATAAATAAATACTTAAATACATATTAAACATCCAAGACTCGAGAACAAACATACTTAATTAATTAATTAATTAACAGTTGTTGCCCAGGGTGCACCGGCCTAAGCGTTACACCCCCCACTCCCATAAGGCCAAGAGCCTCTGTTAGAAGGGAACTGTAACGCTAGAGCTCTCGAGGAGGTTTCCGACGTCGCACCCCAGGCAGTGGGCCCTAGCGCCATCTACATTTGAATAGCAGAATTATTAAAGTAAAACAATGACCTTATTTTCGTGTTCTTCAACTTATTTACGCTAGGTATCAAACATTACTTACAAAAGTATTTGCAGGGGAGATTAACAATTACCATGAAATATTTTTATTAAATATGAGTAATAATGTAATTAACCATAATTATAAGACGTTGTCACGTCAAAAAAGCTAACTTGCCCACTTGCTCGTTTGCCTTCCTATTCACATAATAATAATAAAAAAAAAAAAACTAGACAGAGTAGGTAGCGCTAGAAGGTACCTACTAGATAGCAGCGCCTCCAATCCTCCATCTAGGTACTCAAAAAGTTTGAGGATGTATGTGAGTGTGTATGTTTGTTCCTTCTTCATTCTGGACCGATTTTGATTAAATTTGGAACGGAGATAGCTGGTACTCTAGATTAAAACGTGTAACTTTCTATCCCGAAAAATTGCATAGTTCCCGCGGGATAGCAAACATTTTCGCTAAACAAATTCTTTGCAGAAGAAGTCGCAGGAAACAGCTGTACCTACCTAAATAATTTATAGTTAATCTGAAACAAAACAATTTACTTAAAGTAAATTTTCTTCCGATTTTCATTTTGTCTTTTAAGAACTGCGCTGGCAACACCGTAGTCTTTGTTTGTGTTTGTTTGTTCTCATGGAACAAATTTTCGAACGAATTGCATTGTTTCATTTTGTTTACTTTTTCGAAAAATTCGGATCATCCATTCCATCCGGCCATCTTTTAACAAAGAACGGAAGTGATTACTTGTTGTGCGGTGAATTATATTTTTTAGTTTGATTCCAAACATTAAACAGTAGGCGGCAAATAAGTAAAACGTGGAGGGGATAAGCTCAGTATGAAAATGATGATGTTTTTCATACTGCGCATATCCCCTCCACGTTTTACTTATTTGCCGCCTACTGCACTGAACTACTCAATTACCTACACACTACAAAATTTAGATGAATTATGTAGTATAAAATATGTATTGTGTAGTTTTCTCAATAAAACAAAATAATAATAATCGTATAATAAACACTCAACTGATTTTTTAATTTTTTTTTTATCATCTTTAACCTAAAAGAATAAGATATTTATTTAACAAAACTCCTAAAATACAACTTAAATATAAATAACAAGATAATTGTATTTTTAATTTATTGTATTATAATAATGCCAGTGAAAGCCTTTTTATGTCGTTTGATAGAAAAAATGGAGTTAAAAATAAAAATACGCCTCTTGGTATTTTCGAAATTCATGGCAACACAATGTCATTGCAATATCCTTTAACTCTTTCTAGTGAATGCACTAATCACCAAGGAAGAGTGAGATAAACGCTGACAAATCCTGCAATATCTGTGAATGAAGACAATCTGACATTTCATTTATCAGGCATAGTCTAGAAATCGTGACGAAAAATCTCAATTTTACGTCCACAACGTCGTTATATCCTCAACTAAGTACGTGTTAGTGTCCAGAGATGCAATAAATCTCTCTACAGCTGTTTTTTTGTGTTATTTGAACTTTGAACTGTGAGTTATAATGGCGAATAATCGCATCCCGTCTGGCCCCAATACGCCTGGAAGCCAACAGACTCCAACCCAGCAAGGGATTAAGATTTTTATACAGCGGGACTATTCTGATGGAACAGCGGTGAAGTTCCAAACGCGATTTCCACCAGAGCTGGAGGATAGGGTAAGTAGCAGTTTGTTTTTAAACCGCCTGGAATAAGGCCTCGGATGTAGGCATTTCGGTGTTCTTAACATCGGATGTAGGGATAACACTCAGTAACATATTATTTACTTCAGCTGTGGATAGCTCTAATTACGATGTGAACAAACTTACAGCCTAAAAATAATAGTAATGTCGTGATTGAGCTGTTTTCTGCTTGTTTTATGTTTTCAAGTCACTGTCTCTTTAACACATTTCAAGCTGTAATTATATGATCCAGATTCGGACCACCCTGACCTATTTTGTGCTAAATTTTAATTGTATCTCATTGTCCAAAGTAAAATCGTTACTTGTATTGATTTTTTAAAACTGGGGATTGAAACTCCTGGAGCCCTCACATATCTATACAATGTATCTCATAATTATTCGATTAATGGAGGTGTTAATGTGATCCTTAGTTGCCCTTTGTCAGATGACACAGTACTGTCATATAAATTTGTAAGACACTCCTTTGGCTCCAGAGCCTCGGACTCTGGGCAAGGCAGAGTTTGAAATAGGTACCTGTGGTTTCCCATAAGGCTGACATAGTCACCATTGGTGCACTCAAGCCTCATTAAAATTTTAGAAAAAAAAATCAACAATATTTCATCAGGTCGGGGTAGTTTCACCGACTTGACGAAAGTTTTGTTGATGTTTAGTGAAACGTTGAAGAGATGAGTTTACTTTTAATCAATATTTACTAAGAAAAACCATCCGAAGTGTGTTCAATCAAACTATCCAAATGGCCCGCTGAAATATTCCGGAACAAATTAGCGACACCGTATAAAGGATTATTCTCTTTCAATTGCAGATAGAGCGTCAAACGTTTGAGTATACAATGGAGAGATTGAACGAGCACTTTGAAATGGCCGAAACAGCGGACTGCAGCACTTACTGCGAGGGATGCCTGGCCTGCCTGACTGCTTACTTCATTTACATTTGTACGGAGACACATTATGAAAAGGTACAGAAATTTGAGTTAATATTGCTTAAATACAATTAGGGTCTGTTCCACCACTGATAAGTCCCTGATATCTTGTCAGATGTCTATAGTACTGTCTCTGTTTTATAGAGACAGCA
Source organism: Pandemis heparana (assembly GCA_963854515.1). Taxonomy (NCBI): domain Eukaryota; kingdom Metazoa; phylum Arthropoda; class Insecta; order Lepidoptera; family Tortricidae; genus Pandemis; species Pandemis heparana. Next base: position 4,599,275 of record OY978028.1, read on the forward strand.
ACTTAAATATCAGACACCTAACAAGGAAACAAAACATTCCTTATTCTACAGTCTAATGACTAACAATACTGTAAATCAGGGTTTGAACTTTGGGATGAAGTTTACTGCTCCCAATCAATGTCTTCATCAATTTTCTTTTGATCTAAATTTACCTCATAATGACACTGTCGCTTCTATAGCAATTTCTAGATTATCAAAGCAGCCCAAATATGACCAAATTAACCCAGTTTACGGTATAAGACATGTAATAAATGCTGTCATATTTAGAGTGCATACCCAAAGAGTCCAAACTGAGCTCTGTTGTAGTCTTATTTATTTATTTATTTATTTATTCAGTACATCCCCATCATGTATATTACAGTGTGAGTCATAGAAACTATTAATTGGTACATTAGTCTGATATACACGACAATAACGGAGTACATATCATTGTCCATACTGCGAGATGTCTATTAAAATATTACAATAAAAAAAAATAAAGAATTAAGATGTCCAAAGTAGTCAAAATTAAAACCCTATTTGGGCAAAGTTGGATAAAGTTGGTTGGTTGGTTGTAGTCTTCTGTCACTGTGCTTGTATCTTTTTAATGTAATCCGTAGACACTTTAAATTTTTTCTGTATGATGACAAGTAACAATAAATATTATATTATTATAAGAAAATGGGGGCTTAAATCACATAAATATAAAAAATATTTTTGTAAATATTATAAATACAAAAGTTTGTGAGGATGTATTTATTTCGGTTGATTTATTAAATAAAATTAGGTATAGTTTTACCTAAAAGATCACTTTATAATTGTACCATATTTCTATTTCCAGCACCTACGGAAAGTCTCAAAATTCATAGCAACACAGAATGAAAGAGTGTACAACCCTAAAGGCATTCACATCACAGACCCAATACTCCGAGGCCTGAGGGTTATAGAGATTACGATAATAGAGATGCCGAACTACCAAAGCCCTACGGGTAACAACACAGCGGTCCAGATCCGGCACACTTGACCACCACACGAGAATCGGGAGTTCTTCATGTAACAGTTACGGTACTGGTTTTAAATAATTATTTATGCCAGTTGAAACATGTGATTTTGAAAAAAAAAACTTTATAAGAAGGTAAACGGGACAAGTTTCACACTTATTTGGTTCCGTTAATTGTTAAATAGAATTTTCTGAAGAATTTTCCTGTGGTGAGCCCACATTGACTTTTGCTCACTAAGTGAGCTTTACTTTACCAGCAACTTTAGACTAGATTTATTTATCAATTCTGCATTATTGACCAATGGATTACAGAAAAATAATTCATTTAGCTTCGGAATTTTGTCTCCTAATTTCAAACACTAGTGATCTCATTTTAACAGCTTATTCTACTTCTTAAAGCTGCTTGGCACGGTCTAGGGTTTAAAAAAATTGCTAAACCTAGGTTAGGGTTAGCATATTTTGACACTGCTTAACCCTTGGTTACTGAACTCTGGAGTTATTTAGTTAACCCTGAACTACTGTGCAAGCCTGAGTGTTATGAAAGAGTTAAGCTGTACTTATATTGCTTTCGTTTCAACTTCATTTCTTGGCAGTGGAAATTTTGGTAAAATAAGTTCACGAAAGATACTTTCTGTACAATTTCTCTCTTGTATACGTAACAACATTGCATAGACTAGTAGTCTGAAAAATCTGTGCGAAATCGGTGTCTGACCTATACATATAGACATGGACAAACGCTTGCTTAAGTCTGGATGTTTCAATGGTTCCACCATTGTTTGGCCGTGGCCTCTGGGACCTTTAAGTATGTCCAGAGTAACTTGCCATTTCTGTCCTTTTCTTAGTTACAAAAGAAAAGTGTGAGGTTTAGTGACCATGGTTGATATTGTGTAAGTAAATGCGGTATTTCGGTTCTTGCTCATAATATTATCTATTATGTAGCTTGAACTGTGCTTGTTGTTCATGATTCAAATCGTTTTACAACTATTAAATAGTAGCCAGATGATATCAATGGGATTTGATTATGATGTCATTAAAATAACCAAAAGATTTCTCATTACATTCCAAACTTGCATTAACTTGGCAAATGCTGGCAGTTTTCTTTAATTAACATTCGATTGGTTTGTTCGTTCAGTGTACTCCGCATTTTATAAAATGTCATCGTATCTGTAGATGTCTACCTATGTGTGCGTAACACGAATGCGTCCTTAAAGCTCTCAGTACTGGTAACGCACACTAAGATAACTTGTAACCACTTGCTTTACAGTATGTATACATCGATAATTTGCTGTGAAGGCGCGCCTTCGTGAGTGAACAATTTTGTCCTGTTTTACTACGCTCTATATATGTCAAGACCGTCGAATTTTGTCTATGTTTTAACAGTACTACGAGAGAAGAAACACATGACAGCGGCGCCACCGTCTATGCGTCTGTTAATTGAATTCTGAACCACAACATGCCGTGTTTTCTTGTCTTCCCGCGCCCTGGGGCCTTACCATGACGTCTTAAAGCGATTCAATTCCGACTCAGTTCAGGTTTTAGCTGTCATTTTTAGTATGGATCTGACAGCGAGCAAACCTAAACTGAATCTGAATTGAATAGCTTTAAGACGTCATGGTAAGGCTCCTGCACTCGTATGTAAAATGACAATTATCATCTCAAGTAAGCACATAACAAATTATACCGGCACCTAGTGTGTACCTAATAATGATTAAGTGAAAATTTGGCACGTTTTGATCCTTTTGTAACGGTGGTAGGTATCCCAGTATCCTGCACTCTTTGCAGTGTGAGAGGCAGAAAAATGGGTCTAGCGCCTGCAGGCTTATTACGTAGGTAACTCGTTCGCGATCACCATCGTCTTTATTTTGACAGTACATGTATGGGCTGGCAATTGGCATCGGAATCGGCTAGCTGTGACATTCATACAAGAACTGTCAAAATGAACACAATGGCGATTGCGAGCGAGTTACGTAATAAGCTAGCTGATCTATAAACAATTGCCTTGCATTTTCACATACAGACAAAGTCGTTGTGCCTAACGCATACTTAGATACTTAAATCTAATTCAGTTTAAATAATTCTATTCTAGTTTTCATTTCGCGCAATGTGCTGAACTTATGATTGGAACATGCTGGTTTATGAAACGCATTGTACATTGCACGTATCCCAGTACCCATTATAATTCGTTTTTTTTTGATTAGAAACCACAATAACATATTGCGTCTGGTCAACTATTTCTTACCTAGCAAATATAGTACAGTACAATAGTTTGGCAGCCGCAAAATAAAATTGATTTAATGTCACTTTATTTGCGTGTCGTCAATTGTGACTAGTACAAATTGTAAAGAAATTACAGTTCACGAGTCGCAATATTTATTTATTTATAATATACTCGCGACCCGCCCCGGCTTCGCGCGGTATATTATGCATGTATTATACATATAAACCTTCATCTTGATTCACTCTATCTATTAAAAAAAACAGTATCAAAATCCGTTGCGTTGTTTTAAAGATTTAAGCATACATAGGGACATAGGGACAGAGAAAGCGACTTTGTTTTATACTATGTAGTGATTTATTTATTTAATATAATGTTGTTGTGGTTTCTAATTCTAAACAAATCGAAGTATATCCCATTAAGAGAAACCAGTGTTACTACAGAAGCACAATCATCACTGTTTGACTGTGGCGTTACAATTTTAGCCATAAATGATAAAAGTAACAATCCGTTTACTTTAAGGCCTTGCATTTCTAATTAAATAATTGTGCAGAATACAATGCTTCATGAAATTCGTAAATTTTGCCGCGTATGTCGCGCATTAGGTATCTTACCTACTCAATATTTTCCAAAGGTATGTATGATGCGACCGGCAAAGAACTTGTGACTTAAAATAGTTTCAGTAATTAGTAGATTGTTGGTTTGTTACTGTAAATCGTGTATGTTAATTATTAATATGGATTGATTGTGATTTTTATGTAACTTAAGTGATGAATGATATGAATATTGTATTGAGTGAATTTGTATTGCCTGAAACTCCCGTTGCCAAATTTTTCTTCCAATTCTTTAGCGTGATTTATTAATGGTATTGTATTAAAGTCTGTACTAAATTATTCGGATTTCTTGGATAACCTTTGCAAATTTGATGGCAATGTTATTGTGCGAAGATTTAGATTCATATCAAAAAACTGCTTCGTTCAAAGTGCCGACAAATCGTTTTATCGTATTTTTAATTCCGCTGTCACTATGTTACCGATAAGTAATTGACAGGTAAACTTTTGATAGTTTTCTCGTCGACAATTAATCTTATAGGTACCTATCGCATGTTTTTTCTTGTAATTATTTCATGAGAATGTTTTCTTATTTAATCATAGTATGCTAGCTAATTACGCATTAGCAAAATCCTTTTAAGTCCAAGCCCTCTCATTCTGAGAGGAGGCCTTTGCCCAGCAGTGGGATGTATATGTGAGATGATGATGATGATGAAAATCCTGTTAATTAATACGTATGAAGAAAAATAAACTGGTGGTTGGAAAAAAAGTGGAAGTACGCATTTAAGGGTTAAATGGAAAGTGCCGCGTTTTTTTAATTTTGTTACTTTTCTATTTATTGCTGGGTTTCGATTCCGTCGAAAGCGTAATTTTAGCATCACATGTTATTTTAATACTTATTTATATTCGAATGTAAGATTTGATAATTATTTTATTATGTACGGTTACGCTAGTTAGGAGGTTTCAATGATGACGTTTATGCTTTACTAACTAATTTAGTTAACAATACCAACTTATTTTATTAATTGTGTTTAAAGAAGTAAATAAATTCCCCCATCTCATAAGTATTATAGCATTCTAATAATTTTGAATTATGACTGTGTACTTCGTAATGTCAAGAGTCAAATATACTAAGAGCAAAAATATCGGGTCGCTTTTCATAGAACTTTTTATGAAAAGTGACGTGTTATTTTTGCTCATCAGTGTATATATATACCGACAAATAGCAGCATCATCGAAATCGGTCCAACAAATGAAAAAACTAACGTGTTTTAAAAGTTTTTATTTAACTTACCCCGTTTCGGTCAAATTTAACCTACTTCTAAAAAATCAAAAATCAAAGCTTTATTTTGCAAATAGGCCACCAAGGGCCTCTTTTATCTTTACATAATACATCTTTTTTTTGCAACCTGCCAGTAGTGGTTGGATTGCCTTGAAATTTGGTAGGTACAACTATCTAGGATGGATGACAAGACAATGCAAGCACAGTCAACAAAAAAAAAACAGTCCGCAAAAGAAGCTTGTATTAAAATGTTTTTTTTTTTACATAATGGTATATATAACATAACTATTGCGCCAATATCCCAAATCTCCTTCACTATTTTCGTTAGTAAATTAATATTTGAATTAATCAAACAAAGTTTCAGTCGGATCTTCTCGGTTTTATAGCCATTTTAGTGTCGGTTCTATTCTCATACAATTTGTATTTCACATTTGGGTTGCGGCGAAAGTTATAACCGCTCTGCAAATAAGCCTGCTGCTAATTAACGGAACAGTTTAACGAGTTCTTAGTTCAAGGAATTTAGGCTTCATACGAATTATTCGAAACATCTGACCTTTTAGGGGTTTGGCGTCTCGAGCGCGTCTTGTTTTAAAGTTTTTTAATCGAAATTCTGGACAATTCAGCCCTAGGAGTTACGGTCTGATACGCGAAGAACCTTAGCGATATAGAAACCAGTAGTATGTATATTTCCCCGCTTTTATTATATGAGGTCAGGGTTAGTACGATTGAACACCCCTACAAAGATTTTTCATTAATTTTTGAAGTGATAACTTCTTTAGCGGCGTTGAGCGCTTTTTGGGATGGGTTAAAAATGTTTAACTCGCGTCAGGCGTAAGACGAAAGGAGAGACTAGGATATCAGGTTCCTCTAAGAGCTTTATTTTGAAATACGAATGAAGCTAGAGTCGCGTTCGATTTTTGAAGTGTACGTTTATTCGCTTTAATGTATGTGCGTTTGGCCTAGTGGTTATAAGGTGTGGAATAACAGTGTGTTCTCTCAGATGACCGCAGTTCAAATCTCGTGTATTTTTTTTTCTTTTTGCGCGAGTGTGCGTGTGTTTTACTTCTGCCGGCACTCCCGGAGTGCTACCCGGTTTTTTTTTATTCAAAATTTAGTCACACCCTTAACACTGTTCCCACGGTTCACTTTGAAGATCGATCAATGTTAATTATAGAAACATTTCGTTCATGCCAAAGGGCCACAATGCCCACATTCCAAAAATCAGTTATTAAAACCTTTCTTTCAAACCTTATACGAACGAGTTTTGTTTTTAGATGCAAAAGTGGCTGATTTTGGAATGTGGCACTTCTACACTTAGGCCGGCCACACACATAGGTACGGAATTTTCATACGGTTTCCATACGGAATGACGCCAGCGAACGGGACATCGCTATATAACGAAACGGGACAGGGCTACGAATTGACGTCATTCCGTACGGAAACCGTATGAAAATTCCGTATGGTAGCCGGCCTTACAGGGCTATTTAGTGAAACTACCCCGACCGGTTGCTGAAATATTCCGGAACAAATCTGAGAGACCTTGTATTTACGAACTAAAAGTGGCTGGTGCGTATCCTGTTTTCAATTTTCTCCTTTTTCCAAAAGCTGGCAAACAGTAGGCTTATTGTCTAACTCGCTCGCAATCGCTATCGTGTTCATTTTGACGGTTCATGTTGGGTATGTGCTGACAATTGGCATCGGAATCAGCTAGCTGTCACATTCATACAAGAACTGTCAAAATGAATACGATGGCGATTGCAAGCGAGTTTGACAGTATGCTAGCAGAACTAGGTATTATTTGTAGTTTTTTTTCCCGTTCTACTTTAATAGTCCTCTGTCACTTCCAATTTTTGAACTCGTAGAATGAACTTTGACATACCTCTAGTGTAGTAAATAATCGTAAACACGGTCACAGAGTTTTTATTTAGCTTTTAAATATATAATCAAATTTGGTCACCGTTTAACCACGACAGTAGGTACCTACCTTTTTGAAAAATAATACACGTATTAAAAATGTGTGTCGAATCATAGAAAAAATAATGGTTTACTTATACATTAATTAAGGAGATAAAATGATGTGTGGGTTAAAAATGTTTAATTATAGGATTAACTAAATTTTATATTACAATTGTTATTAGTTGGGATAAATTATAGCAAATAAGCTACGGTATCGGATGTATAAAATGCACATAATAGTTTTAACTAATATTATAAAAAAACCCAAATTTTTAAATCACTCCGTATTTAAGTATGTTTTAAGGTAAAAAAATAGATTTGCATTATTGTAAATTTTATTATGACTTGTAATAAATAAATATTTAAATGTATTTTAAATGTTTCATTTCTTTGCAAAACACTACCTACCTATACATTTTTCCTGTATTGAATACAATCTTACCAATTATAGCGGTGGTTTTATCGTATGTGTGTGTGTGTGTGTGTGTGTGCATGTGTGTATGGTAGGAAAAAATCAATTAAAAATAATACAATTGTCCTTTAAGTTATCTTCCTCAAAAAATAAGACCAACTCCACGCAAAAAGCAACTCCACGCATGCTAGCCTAATCAGAAGGAAGCGCGCGCATGCGCAACTTCTGTCAAACTCCAAGTTGCGCTGAAACCGGAAACAAAATGCAACGAAAAACTTAAGTACCTAAGACTAATTACAATATTATAACAATAATACAAAAATAAGGTGGTGGCTACATAGACTATTGACTTAAGGTTTCATTAAAAGGAAGCAAAGTACCACGAAAATTAAGTTCCCATGTTAGTGTTCGGGAAGTGTCAAATAAAGGTCCCGTAGCCAAGTAAATAGCGGCTTAGATTGTCTGATAAACCCCGGTAACCTTGTTCCATACGCGTTTGATCTCATCTCGCGGCGCATAATTCTCGAGCGGTCGTAAACATAACGTTTTACGGGATCTAATTACAAAGGTTATTACTTGGCTGGGGGGCTATTGTGGAGGATTTGGGGCCAAGTCATGAGATTAATGGGATATAGAATAGACCTTGGGCTTTTGATCCCGTCGCCCGCCAATTGGGTCCGGAAAGCTCGTGACTAGATGACAATGGTGTTGAAATCGTTTTTTGTGAACTTTAATGTCCTTTATTATCCATGTTTTTATTTTATTTTCAACCACTCACACTGTTCGCAACGCATTTAGGAGTAGGTAAATATGTGCTACAAAGTAGGTAGGTAAATATGCGTTACAAGTTGATAAAAAACAAAGTTGTAAGTGGTGTGTGTTGTGTCTGTTGCAGAGACGTCTTTACCTATGGTGGAGGGTGTGCGGCGCACACGGGCGCCGGGTCTAAGGGGGCGCCGAGCGCCCTCTAATACGACACCTCCAAAGATGCGTCGCTCGCGGCGCCGGCGCTCTCAAAGACCCTGCGCCCGTGTTATGGCGCCAGGGTACTGGTTGCACACGGGCGCCACAAGGGCTAGAGACGCCTCTGGTGTGCTGTGGTGTTGTGTGTGGTGTGGTTGTGTTGTAAGTTGTGTGGTGTGTGTTGTTGTTGTTGTTGTGTTGATGTTGTTGCTATTAAAAAAAGGAGAAAGTACCTACTCAGAGCTCGCGAATTATTTAAGCTCCAAGGCATTACTGTTTATGAAGGAAGTGGAGCGCCGTCTGCGTGAGACAGGTCTTGACCCTCGCTCCGGGTCGTTTCTGGTGCAAAGGTTGTCCATCGCGGTACAACGTGGTACTCATACTCATACTCATACTCATTTATTCGTAATAATTATTGTTATTACATGTCATTTTTATCATTATTTTATTATATTCCATGTCAGAACAACTCATGAAATTAAAAAGAAAAACATTTCAATTAATTTTTTTAACAAAACTGCAGCACTATAATAAAACAAATATTCTGCAATCAGTAAGTAAGCTTTGACTGCCAGGAAAAGAGTTCGTCGAATGTGTAAAATGTGTGTTCGAGAAGCCAATTCCTGAGTTTAATTTTAAAACATCTTAACGACGGGGCCGAAATGATCGTATCAGGTAGCTGGTTATAAACTGGCGGGCCCATCACGTGGGTCACCTTGCTCGACTTCGCAAGTCGCCGTTTTACTGCACGGAGCCTCTGCGGATCCCGCAGCGAGTGGGTTGACACATCTACGCGCCTCTTATACTCGTACAGATTACTGTGAACGTACACGGCTATCTGAAATATTACAAGCGAGGGCAGCGTGAGTATGCCTAACTCTTTAAAATAAGGCCTTGCTGACTCACTCTGCCTTACCTGAACTATTGCTCGCACAGCCCTTTTTTGCAGTCGAAACACACGCAGCCACTCTGCAGCACGCCCCCACAACTCGGCGCCATACTGCAGAAGCGAGTGTATCGTAGCGAAGTAACACGCCCGCACCGCATGTCGCGGCACAATGCGTGCCAGGCGTCGTAACGCAAAGCATGCGCTTCCTAATTTGGAGCACAACTTATCTACGTGGCAGCTCCAACTCAGTCTGCTGTCGATTTCGAATCCCAGGAAAGCCGACACTCGCACCTGCTTCACACTCGTACCTTCAGCCTGAACCTGCAGCGGTCTCGGAGTTCTATTTCCAATATGGAAATGGAGAAAATGTGTCTTGGTTATATTAAGAACGAGACCGTTTGATTTAAACCAACGAGAGAGCTGATTTGCGGTATCATTGAGGCGAATCTCCAGAGAATCGACATCAGGAGCCGACACAACCCCGGCGACATCGTCAGCATACATTAAAATATCGGCCGACGAAATCGACTCAGGCAGGTCGTTCAGCAGAATAGAAAAAAGAATATTTGAGACAGAAGACCCCTGAGCCACGTCCATTGTAGTATTTAATGGGGTCGATCGGGTTCGTCCTCCGTCACCCACCACTATCTGTGACCGCCCTCGTAGAATGTCGGTAAAAATACCATGCGCTTTCCCCCTTATCCCGTAATGCTGCAACTTTACCGCAAGAACATCGTGATCAGCCACATCGAAGGCCTTGGAAAGATCACAGCAGATAACTGCAACTTGCTGCCGGTCTTCCAGAGAGTTTGTGACTCGACGCACAATCTCACGAGCCAAATCAGTCGTCGAGCGACCACATCTATAGGCATATTGGCGATCAGACAATGCATCTATCGATTTAAGGTACTCAGTCAACCGCGAGCTTAAACCATTTTCCAAGACCTTCGCTGTGGCTGGTATTATGGACACCGGCCTGTAGCCATCAATGTCGTCTCTCCTTCCTTTTCCTTTGAAAAGGGGGGAGATTTTACTAATTTTTAATGCTTCAGGAAACGTTCCCTCCCTGATACATGCATTGAATAAAACTGCTAGTACCGGCGACATAGTTTCGGCTACAGTATTTAGCAGCTCCATAGATACGCCATACACATCTTTAGATGGTTAATGCGGTATTTTGGTCGTAATTATTCGATAGACCTCATCGGGGGTAAAAGGGGCGAGCCGCATGGAGCGGTCCGCCGGCGCGTACGCCGCGGCCAGCGCCCACCGCACACGCCGCAGATCGGCCGCCGGCGCACCGCAAGCCGCCGCGGCGCACGCAAACCTAGCATTCATGGCATTAACTACGTCCTCTTTTGAGCCGTATTTCTGACCATTCGAGTCTACTGCAATTTCTGTAAAATCTACTGCGGGTTGACCGATTTTACCTCGCTCTCTGTTGACGATATCCCACATAGCCTTACACGAATTGTGTGCTGTGCTGATGCGTGTGGAATAATATTGCGATTTACATTGCGACACGACGAAGTTATATTTTATTATTTAATTGGTCGATCCAATCCTTCAATACATCGTTATGGGGAAACTTCAGCCCAAGCTCAACAGAATCAAAGAGTAATGATTTGATGTTTAGAAGTTCATTTGTCACCCACAGATTCGTTTTATTCGACATACCTACATTTCTTTTTTAAAGGCATACGTCATACGTCAATTCTCTGAGACAGAGTTTTGTTCAGATCATTTGCTAACGCACTCGCAGAACCACGGCTACGCAGTATCAGATTTTCCCAGTAAATATTTGACACAGTGAGAATAAAATTCGCGCGATTGATGGCTGAATAATCTGCAACGAATCGCGTGCCAGACGACTGCGCACGGGCGCGAGCCACCTCGACACGGACGGCATGGTGGTCGCCGACGCAGGCCGCGACGGCCGCCGCGCGCACCGAAGCCTTATCTACGTTACAATATACATGGTCCAACGCCGTACACGAATTCGCAGTGACCCGAGTTGGAAATGTCACTTCGTTCCTACACGCATGGGCCATCAAAATTACCTCCAAATCTTTAACATCTGCAGTCCTTTCTCCTATACAATTAATATTCATGTCTCCAACTATCATAAATTCGTGACTATATTCATTGGCTTTCTCGAGCACACACTCCAGGCTATTCAAAAACTCTCTGACACTACTTGAATTAGTCCTATAAATACAAATTACGGTTAATTTAAAATCAATTAAATAAATTGCTGATATTTCACAGATTAATTCTTTCGATAGATCACATAATTCAGGTACATGAACAGCTTTAATGATAATGATGCGAGTGTGATGGGCGGATTATTAGATTATTTTTTTCTTTTTTTGTATTATTTTAGTGTGCTTTCTTTACTTAAGACAAGGATAAATTGATAAGTACATATATTATGTTACAAGTTTTTTTTTTATGTGAATAGGAAGGCAAACGAGCTAGTGGGTCACCTGATAGTAAGCGATCACCACTGCCCATAGACACCCGCAACCCCGGAGGGATCGCAGATGCGTTGCCAACCTAGAGGGCTAAGATAACTCTCGTATAAAAGCCGAATAATGCTCGACATATGTTTGTCTTTGAAAAAGGAGCATTATTCGGCTTTTATACATGAGTTACCCGCGTTTGTAATTATGTTTGAGACTCACGGTAGTTTCATGACAAAGACGTAGTTTGTGTATGTATGTATTTTATGTATTGTATTAGGTACCTGAATCTCAAAGGCTTTCCGCTTCTCACTCTAACATTGAACGCGTCATTTTTATGGATGGGTTAAGCACAATGTTGCTAAGACTTCGTCCTTCCCGTGTGCCCGTCAAATATGTAAGGCGTGTCGCAAACGATTCAGACCTTATACTCTGAAATCCGATTTTCGAAGTTCGTTTCGTGCCGTTTCGCTCTAACTAATAGTTATTAATTTGAGAGTGAGAGGGACGTTGTGATACGAACTTCGAAAATCGAATTTCGGAGTAGCCCCCCAGAAAACGATAACTTTTAGAAAGGCGCAATGGAATAGAGAGACCTTAGAAAAACCTACTTGGAAATCAGTTTTGGAACTGTCGGTAGTATTTTTGAAAACTTAATTCAATGAACCGATTTCCATTATTTGTTTTTTTTTTTTGAGTTTCCGTTTCGGTGTTGTACCTAGTTCGGTGAAAATTCATTGTACTTAAATAGGTACTTCCCAACTTTGTTTCTGTATTGTTTGGTACCGATTTGCGGTGTTCAATAATGACTATTTTGTATTGTTGTATTGTATTGTAACTATTACTCGTATATATTATTTTTGATCGAACATTTTTATATCCTCACCAGCCTGAAAGCTATTTATAAACTAGTTACCACTTGTAATGTCTTAAATATTCAAAAACCTGTTCATTATCTTACAGCTGAACATTATCTTGTTTTTATTTAGGTAGTGAATTTGTACAATTCATCTGACAGTCCTAGTCTCCTAGTGCACTATTCCAGTAAATTAAATTTCACTATTTAAGCATGATTACCTACTCCAAGTTATAGCACTAGGTACATAATGGTGTACCTTCACCAAACTAGCCGTGTTTAATTCATTTCGCGTTAATTGCTCAAACCGCCGCGAGCTACGGCGGTGTAGGTATGCCCTTTGAACACTGTACATGTGCCTGAAATTTCAGCTTCTATCATAGAATAGATAATAACAGGGTAGAAGGGAATCTCTTTTGACCGCGTCCAAAACGCCGCCATTTATATAGCTACTTCCCCCTTCACGTCGTTACGCCCCTCTGTCGTCCAGGCGTATTGCTAGGGTTGCTTACCGTTAAATATTATACTTACGTCTAAAGATAATATAAAAGAAAGAAAGAAAGAAAGGAAAAGGTTTATTTGGTGCAATATATATCGCTAAAATAGAAGTTTTTATTTACTTTGAAATCATTATTTTATTCTAGTTTTACAAAATATGAACTTTATAAATCATTAGGTACGTACCTAAATATTATATTAAGGAAGAAGTTATTACAAGTGCCACACCAAATGAAGCCATTTAAGATGATTTAAGTAAGTATTACTTACCGACAAATATAAAATAAAATACATACAGGCTCACGCAAAACTAGATGAGTGCCTACGGGACGGAACGCGCAAAAATGCCAAACGCGCGTGCGGCGACGCCGGCCGTGGCAGCCCGACTGAGCCGCTCGTTTAACAAGTACTGTAAATCGTGACCTTGAGTCCGGCCGGAGCGGGAGATTCCGTTCTACTATGTTCTTAGTTATTCTATGCTTCTATGTTCTTTTTGTGTTTAAAACATAGAACGAATGATAAGATTGAGGTTACCGCTTGTGTTTCCTCTTAGAACCGATGGGGTTACTACAGCACTGGTTGCGGTAACTAAAGTGCTTTGAATGCAATTTCCTTTTTTACCCAACTGCGGCGTGGCCGAGAAGGAGGGTTATATTTTGCCGCTTATGTACGAGTATCGAGTATGTACAATTATTTTACAAGTGAAAGCAGGCCCCGTTTCTCGAAGTTTATTAGACTAATAACATTAGTGTTTTGTCTCGTAAATTAAACGAAAGGATGAAAACAAAACACTAATATTATTAGTCTAATAAGCTTCGAGAAACGGGGCCTAGCACGAGGGCGCGCAAGAGTCCCGTCGCGCGCATGATAGATTGTCCGTCTCTTTCTTACTGTTCGTTCTAGAAAGAGACGGGTAGTCTATCTCGCGCGCGATGGGAATCTCGCGCGATCTTTCCCTAGCAGGGCTGGCAACATTATAGTACAAATCAACCAAGTAAAGGTTGTTTTTAGCCAATGTTGCTATTGCTAGTTTAGACTTGTAAAATTGTACGAGTAACTTGTAGCTTCGAGAAACGGACCACCAGTTGATCAAAGTGGGGGGGGCAAACATATACAAAAAAGTGGGTACTTGCATTATGAACATTACGTCCTCAGACACTGATCACACGGAAATTGAACCCCAGATTTTAACATAACTATAAGTACCTAAGTGTCAATTGCATTTTTTTTATTGAATTTATAATTAATTTGTAGGTAAGTAGTTAAATTAATTACGTAATTAGATAGTTGTTGGTAATAAATCAGGTTAAAATACCTACAAATTCTTCTGGCATGTGTAAAATTTGTAACACCTTCGTATTTTCTAGCGAGATAAATAATTTCAATAATTTCATTAATTACTTAACTACTCAGCTACCAAATAATGTGTATGTTGTATTCGCGAATTGAACGTGTGCAAGCAACCTTATCAGCCGTTAAATCCTCCCATAGAGCGTCTTGATTACCCATCACACTTATATTTAGTTCATACAAAGACGTCATTGATATACTTAGTGTTTTCAATGAATGGCTGTCTCTTTTATTATTAATAGATTATAATGGTCATCCTTTTATCCCTTCTATATGACATATCGTCTTTCCCGTTATAAAGGTAATCTCACTAATATTATAAATGCGAAAGTATGGATGGATGGATGTTTGTTTGTTACTCAATCACGACAGAACGGCCCAACGGATCTGGATAAAATTCGGCACATAGATAGAGAAAAGTCTGGAATAGCACATAAACGAATTCTTTGCAGACGAAGTCGCTGGCAACAGCTAGTACAATATAAAGTCCAAATTCAACTACTATCTACTTGACAATAAGTATAAAATGATTATAAGTAGGTAGTGCTAGAACCGATGTAAAAAAACAAAAACTTCATTTTTTTATATTTATGTCATCAATTCTTTCATTGGGTATATTATTATTATTATTTTTTATACCTATGAACAGGAAGGCAAACGAGCAAGTGGGTCACCTGATGGTAAGCGATCACCACTGCCCATAGACACCCGCAACCCCGGAGGGATTGCAGATGCGTTGCCAACCTAGAGGGCTAAGATGAAATGCTTCTTGTGCCTGTAATTTCCCCGGCTGTCTTACTCTCCACACCGGAACACAGCATGCAAGCATTGCTGCTTAGCGGCAGGATTAGCGAGTAAGATGGTTAATTAATTAGATTAATTAGATTAATGCAAACATAACTAAAACTCGTATAAAGAAATGGAAATTAAGCCGTTTTTAGTTTCAAAAATGTTCAATAGGTACGAAGAGCGGCCTTTACAATAATTTTAGCAACTCAGATATTATAATAATAGGCTCTTTTAATAACTTTCACAAACAAAATCGTTCCTAGAGTCATTTTAAATAATTTACGCGCCTCAGCACTTAAAAATAACGGAGAAACAATTAAAAATAATGGAAAAACAAAATGCTTTTGTTTTGCTAAAGACTTTTTACAGCGAACCGTTCTTTCTAGGAGGGACATTTCGTTTCCTTTAACTGGATATTAAAATTGAAAACAAGCCTAGCAGGCACAGGGCTGCAGCCTACAACATAACTAATCTAACTAATATTATAAATGCGAAAGTATGGATGGATGGATGTTTGTTTGTTACCTACTCAATCACGCCAGAACGGCCCAACAGATGTGGATGAAATTCGGCACATAGATAGAGAAAAGTCTAGACTTTTAGCACATAGCACATAGGCTACTTTTTATCCCGGAAAATTGCGTAGTTCCCGTGGGATAGCGATAAATGAATTCTTTGCAGACGAAGTCGCTGGCAACAGCTAGTATTATTATAATTTACAATCTTTGACGTATTATATATACGTGTATTGTATATCTCCAGCCTATATACGTCCCACTGCTGGGCACAGGCCTCCTCTCGGAATGAGAGGGCTTGGGCTATATAGTGTATTGTACATATTCATTTAAATCGTACCTAGGTGTGCATATTACGTCTTAATCTGTATTCCGTCGCTTTATCTCAGAAATTCCTTGTCATAATCGAGCGTTTACTCGCAAATTCAAAGTTCATAATAACTATTACCGTCTATTCTTTTTTCAACGGCCTCATATTACTTACTAGCTGGTTGCCCGCGACTTCGCATGCAGAAAATCTGTTCCTCGCTATCCCGCGGGAACTTCTCCATTTTTCGGAATAGAGATCTGTTTGACATAAGTACATCCATACGTTCATACATCTAATTTAATTTTAGTGTCCTAGTGCAAAGTTAGGCTGGCCTCACACAGTAATTAATCCTTATTTTATTTAAATTAAAATAAAGACTGTTACTGTGTGAGGCCAGCCTAACTTTGCTAATGTGCAATTGTTTTAAAATGAATAAAGAGGGCATTTTGTCCCTAGAATTTGTTTCCGCCCGCTAAAGGACGCCCCCAGGCAAGTTTGCATTCAAGCTACATTTAAGCAAATGCTTAAATAGGTATATAGCATTTTATCTGAGTATACTTAGATTACAAATAATATCATTTCGTCTGAGTAAAGGGGAAGTAGGAGCAGGTAAGGTTTTCTAAGTTTTTCTTCAAAAAATAATTAAACTTAGGTAGGTAACAACGATTTCTTTTTGTAAAAAAAGAATTCTTAACACATAGGTACTTTTTAGATTTTTAGACTTACCTATTTCATTAGTCGCGATCTAAGAGCTGCATTTTCAAGTTTCTGAGACAACTGTTCGCATGTTTTTTGAGTGCACGAAAATTTATATGGAAACACCTGATTGACTTAGAGGGGTCGAGAGCTTTAAGAGGCCGCAGACCTAAGTATTTCTACTTTTTACCTTTACGCCTTCCTAAGAACAATGGTCTTGACTCTTGACAATGGACTTAGAGAAAATTGACAACCCTAAGTCTAGGAAGAGCAAAAACGTAAGATTGTTCCGTTTCTCAGAACGTTAATATTACTTTAGGGCAACGAGTTGTACGCTTTTGAAAATTGACAACCCTAAGTCTAGGAAGAGCAAAAACGTAAGATTGTTCCGTTTCTCAGAACGTTAATATTACTTTACGGCAACGAGTTGTACGCTTTTGTGCGGGCACTTTAACTGTTTCAGCGTTGGACGATTTGCAATTCCAGTAAAACTTAATTATTACTTAATTAGTTAGACGCAGGCCGAGGCGGAGATGGCGAGATGATCTTTACGCGTTCTCGAGCGACTAGATAGAGAAGTACGGACAGGGCGAGTTGAAAGTTTATGGGAGAAAGAAGCCTTTGCCCAGCAGTGGGACACTATTAATTGCGGGCTAAAAAAATAGCTATAATCATCCTAGTAGACAGTCTTTGGTGCTAGAGAAAGTTGAATAGACATCGCTGACTAAATCACTGGAGTTAGAAACCCTAAAAAGGGAACATTTTACATAAAAGTGCGATATTCTGAGTTTCGGCGCGGCCAAAAGGTTTCGGCTGTTCCTTGGCCGAAACCGAACCTTTGGCCGAAACATTTTTAGGCTAAAACCAAAACCAAAACCGAAACTTCGGTCGGACACTAAATTTAATTTTATTGAGCCCATGTAACCGAGGTCGTAGATTTTCAATAGAACATGTTAGGTAGGTACTTTGTTTCTTGTTACTTCGCGCTCCTTGTAATCAGATTAAGCTGCCTTGAATGTAGGTCGTCCTATAAACAATATTAATCATATATGCAAAACAAGGACCGTCCGACTATATTAATTTGTCTCTATTATTGTTGTACCCTTCGGAGTAACTTGATTTGTTTTGATTAATTCCCAGAGCTTTATATCTAATTCAAGACAAGATATTTACTTATTCCCATCTAATCTTTCTTATGTACCTATAACTACAAAAGAAAGTGGACTGACTGACATATCAACGCATAATTAACTGGAAATATGTACTGGGACAAGGAACTTGAAGCTTTAAAGTATTAAGTATATTTAATATGGTTTCCTTTTTTCATTAATACTATATCAATTTGGAAAATACGTTTTGGAAAAAGGTCAGGTCAAGAGTACCCGAAACCGACGAGCATGTATGAAGAGACTGATGAATGTGAATGAAGCGAAAGAGGTATGTCAGGATCGTAGCAAGTGGAACAATGTAGTCTCTGCCTACCCTTGTGGGAAAGAGACGTGGCGGTACGTATGTTTGTATATCAATTTGCTTAATACAGTTCTTATAGAGCAGTAAATAATAATATCTTATTAGTTACAATGAGGTTATTTTCTTCACAACCCTGCCCTAACGATCCCGGAAAGATACTATATTCTGAACGTATTAAACATATCAATAACAGTACGAAATAGTTATTTGAGTGATCGATTTATTTCACTGTGTATGAATCTATGAACATAGAGTGTTATAAGTATTCAGATACACTTAAAATGTAATATTACCTACCATGCTCATAATTATATGCCTCCTATCAAAAAATATATTATTTAAAAAAACTTACTGTTTTTAATTTGTACACTGCGCCTGGTCAGGAAATGAGAACTCACTGCAGCTTATTGGGACATCACTAATACTCGGAAAACTAATACAGGCTCAAAAATTTTTACAGACAGAGTTTCTTTTACATTTAACTAGCTTCTGTGCGCAAACTTTATTGCGTAGAATTAGGTATTATCTAAGGTTTTTTTGTAAAACTTTACAAGTTAATAGGGATAATATCACTGCTGTAATGCTAGTTATTATACCACCGTACGGTTTCTTTGCAGTCGAGAGCATAAATATCTGTACAGCCATCATGTCAAATATATGTGTCACTGACCTTAATTGTCTGTGACAAAAGGTGTAGAGATGTTTTTGAGATCTTGTTAATGATAATCATCATAACACACAATATTAAGTGTGTTACGATAAAAGCATTTATAAATGGACGACATGGATGCATATCGAATAGGGTGGCAGGGGCATGCTCTTGGCAAGGTCGTGAGGTGCATATGGAAGGGGAGGCCTTTGCCCAGCTACGACTTACGAGTACGTAGTATTCCCGTCTTCATCAGCGACTATCCCAGCTGAGTAATACAATCTTGGAGGATGACAACAACCTAACCTAACCTAACTTTTCAAATATGCTCACCATAGTGCCTCCAGAGTTTGTACGACATCGTCTAAACTAGGATAACTAAACTAAGGTCCTAACAATCGAGCAAGTGCTAACAAAGCTCTTGCCTTGTGCTTCCAGTTTAAGCGGTTTACCTTATTTCCCTCTAGGATTACTTCACTGAAATAGGTACTGAAATGAAATAATACACACGTCTTGCAGACAAAGGCAATGTATTACATATTTAAATATTTAGATTGCAGTCTGCTCTGTAGGCTGGGTAAAAAAATTTAATGTTGCTTGCGAAGTTCCCAATCCGCACTGGACCCGGGAATGGGAACAATAGCCCAAGAGAGGAGGCCTGTGCCCAGCAGTGGGTCGTGGGCTGAAAACGAGACTAGGATAATTTAATCTCAATGATAATATATAAAATTATAAAAAAAAACATTCTTATTAAATGAAACAAGAAACAGCAAGTGAATGAGTCATTGAGCAAGCAAGCTAAGTAAATGAGTAGTTTTCTAAGCAGGTAAATGACAATAATGTACTTAACATAAAGTATACAATGTCAAAATAGTCTCACAAAAAAAAATATCAGTCGGTTATTATTTATTTAAAAAAAATATTTTATTCTTTGGGTCGTGACAAAAACGCTCGGTCACTTAGGCACTTGCTGTAGCAATTTCGTAACAAACTTACTAAACTATGTTATGACAAAGTAATAGCTCCCATGACATATGGCGCACCGATTTAAATTCAGCGATGATCAGAAAGTTTTCAGCATAACCGTTGCGATGGTCGTTATCATCTGCAATTTGTGGGCCGGATTATATCTACAAAGCTCGTAAACTACGGAAGCGAGAGCAAAACACAAAATGTAATGTTAAATCTAGGTTTATGATTTCAAATTTGAATGAACATTACCTTTGTTATTGTCACAACTGTACTCGGTTTGGACCTTAGAAGGGATAATGAGATCCAGTTTGCTTTATAATAATCTTAAACCTAAACCTAAATAGCAGAGCATACATTATACGAGTAAGGACTGTACATGTTTTTGGGAATATAATACAATACAATTTATTTATTTGTCAAACATACACGTACACATCGTCACGCCTCTTTCCCACAGGGGTAGGCAAAGACTACTTTGTTCCACTTGCTACGATCCTGACATACCTCTTTCGCTTCATCCACATTCATCAATCTCTTCATACATGCTCGTCGGTTTCGGGTACTCTCGACCTGACCTGGTCAAACATAGGTGTACAGAAAACGTGTTACATTAAATATAGAATCGTAAATGTTTTGCCTGATAGGGCGTACAAATATATTGTTAGCACTTAGCAACAATTTAACTTAAATTAGATACCTATAAACAATATAAAACATTTAGTCATCTAATTATCATTGAGAAACTCATTAGTTGAATAATAACATTTGTAGAGTAGAAATAATTTTAACATATTAATGAAATATGTAATTTGATTAATTTAATTTCACTAGTTTCGCTAGATCCCGAGATGATATAATCATCTTTCTATATCTACAATTAACGCATCAACAAATAACACAAAATGTTCACCCGAAATCAATATCAATTACTAGAATAAATTGGGAGCGTTTTAAATCGAACCATTGTGCAAAAGTATAAAGCACGGTCTTCAATTCTCTAGCTTGTTACAAATTTCCAACTTGGCCCGTTTCCAGTCCGTGACTTATTCTGCTGAGGATAGTACGCTGTTTGTTTGCACGCTATAAGTTTTATTTTGTAACCTACTTCATCTTTATACTACCAGGATGCTATGTCAGTCTTTAAAACTTTCAGATCAACCAGTGCCATCAAAAGTAGAAATTACTAAATAGAAGTTATTGGTATGAACAGATCACCCCATAGTATTGTCAAAGAAAGAAATATTGGAGCCTAAAAGTTGTTGGCCTAGTACCTAACCGTATGGTTGTACACTTTTATAAATCGGAGATTTTTCAAAGTCGGGGGGGGGGGGGGGGGGGGTTAGATAAATAAAAATAAAATAAAATAATTTTATTTCAGACCGAGATCCATATGAAAATGTTAGTTAAATACATTGCCTTAACCTATTGTTAGTTGTTTTATTTGTAATGAAATAATTTAGTTTATAAAACAATGGAATCAAAATTCATAGTAGGTAACATTAAAATAACTTCAAATAATCAATATAATAATAATAAATTAGTAAAATTAAAAATAAAATAAAATGTCATAATTAGCTATTTCCATAAGGGACGCGTAATAAGTGAGTTAGGAAACTCCTGTTATAAATAGACCATGCACCAATATTTACACACTCATTAATCTGCACCCACTATTTACATAATTATCTTTCTTACAATGTATACGGACTCAGATCAAATATAAGAAACGACACTGCCAGAGAAGCAACAGAGTAACATCTGTTAATATTTATAATTTAACTTATATTGGTTACATTTTACAGTTACAAATAGTACAATAAAACGGAATGGTTATGGGATCCTTCCGTTGTCTGTTTTTCCATCTGTCACAGCCAATTTGCTCTGAATGAACTGAATCAATTAACTTGAAATTTGGTATACTCACGCATTTATGTAAACTGAACTATCATTCCCTCTCCTCTCCTCTCCTATATACAAATTCCATTTATTTACGTAACACGTCTGTATTGTGTGTACTTTCAAGTTTGTCGGTTCAGAACCTTCAGTTGAGTGCGTGTTCGACACTATTTAATTGGCATCGGATACCGTAACAATTAGATAGATAGATCGTTTATTTGATACTGCAATACACACAATCAAGTTAAAAAAAACAATAGAAAGCGAAAACAAAAAAATAAGCATTAGACTTAACTTAATTGTATTTTGTTGTGTGCGTTCCAGCAGTGCAAAAGGGCCATGGCTCAGTGGTCAACATTGCTCGTAGGAGCAAAACAGTGATATTCTGCGTAAACCCAAGGACCGAAAACGAATTAATTAAATAATTAATCTAAATAATACGGTAAATTCTAAAATAAAACAAACAATGCAAAAATCATAAGAGTTTAGTGTAATGAAACTATAGCTGTGTGTGTGTGTGTGTGTGTGTGATCGCTGATCGTGCATTTGAGATCAACTTGAACGTTGAGTTAGCTTTACCAATTCTGTTTTTTTCCAACGTCCGTCTATTGAGCATAACCCCTTTGACATTAGCGGAGTATGGAGATGCCTCTTCTTCTTCTCTTCTTCTTCAGCGTGTAGACGCCCACCGTTGGGCATACGCCTCTCCAATATGTCTCCATCCCGAACGGTTGCTCGTTTCCCTCTTCCGGACTGGTCCTGCTGTCTCCCTTATGTCATCGGACCATCGGGCAGGTAGTCAGCCTACACTTCTTCTGCCTAGCCGGGGTCTCCAGTCCAGAACGCGCTTGCTCCACCGTTCGTCGTGTCGTCGGCCCACGTGGCCGGCCCACGCCCATTTTAGCTTGGCGACTCTGTGCCCCACGTCAACGACTTTCGTGCGCTGTCTAATGAGCTCGTTCCGGACTCGGTCCCGCAGCGTTATTCCAAGCATGGCTCCCTCCATATTTTGCTGCGTCACCTTGAGCTCGTGGACCATCCCAGCAGTAAGTGTGTATGGAGATGCACAGTGTGACAAATGACAATCGACATGCCACGTGCGCTCTCATGTGAAAACTTGTTACACGAACGTATGACGCATATTACGGGATTCCCAAATAACCTTCTTCAACCCTTTGACGGCCGCTTCCCACATACCGCCGGAATCAGGCGCCCGACTTATTTTTATGCGAGCCAAATTATTTTTCCTATTCCTTTAAATCCCAGCTCGTTTATCTCCCGGGATATGCCTCAGTTAAAAGGACATTACAAAGGACAAAAAACCTTTATTCGACTGTGAAATTGGACTTTAATTTTTATAGACTTTCCTGTAATTCAGTGGGATTTCGGGAAGTTTATTACTAGACGAAGCTGCGATGTTTTGGAGTTGCTAACCGTTTTTATTGAATAAACTACTACTAGAAATAACATGGTTGAGAGTTTTGTTACCGACCCATTGGAAATTGTTTTTCAGGTTATTTTAATATGTCGATATTCAGAATGTACGGCGTCTAACGGGTGACATTTTATCAGATTAATCTAACCACCTGCTGAAATATTAGTTACACAACAATTTTGTGACACCTTGTACGTGTGTATAGGTTATATCTCAATAAGTCTACATGTCATGTAGTGTTACTGTAGAGCAGAGCCTTTTTAGAGTGCTCGTCGATTGAAATCAGCGTCTTCCCTTTATTACTCTACTTGTAAACTCTACTTGTAAAGCCGGATACGCATCCTCCAAGATTGCGAGCCACGTCTCACAAGGGTTCTTGGTTACTCTAACGTGCAACTGACTGTTCCTTTTTCTCTTTCTCTTTCAACTGTTCCGATTACAGCTCGCAGATAAGTACCCGGTTTAATGTGATAATGTGACGTGGTATTAAATCATAGGTCCGCAAACTTTTCTGACTGCCCGTCCACTTGGAAACACTGTTCACCGATCAATCACATCATTACAGCACGAAGTGAGATTCGGATTTTAATTAGTGATTGATGGATACACGTCTCGGTCTGCTTTGTCCTATGGGAGCGCGCCCTAAGGCAGCTGTAAAATCAGTATTTGTTTCTGACTAGCTGTTGCCCACGACTTCGCTTGCGCAGAATAAGCTTATTGCTATTTTCCTAGATAAAAACTGTCCTACGTCCTTCCCCGGGACTGAAGAATATCTGTAGTAAATTTCATCAAAATCGGTTCTGTGGTTTAGGCGTAACAGACTGAGAGATTTACTTTCGCATTTATAATATTAGTAGGGATTACGGAGACCTTAGTTACAGTGATCCAATACAAGTGCATAATTATTAAAAAAAACCGGCCAAGTGCGAGTCGGACTCGTGCACCGAGGGCTCCGTGCCATTATCTATAAAAAACTATAAACCAGTGTAAGCAGAGCCCTGCTCCAAAGTAAAATGTACGCAGTGTGAGCTCACTATATATGGTCACTGATATATACAGACATACGTACATATTTACGGTTTTCGCAATAATTCCTATATCTGTGCTATAAGACCTACTTTCTTGCCAAATTTCAAGATTCTGAGTTCATGGGAAGTACCCTGTAGGTTTTGATTCCCTTGCGAGTTTCGAAAATTTGCGGCATAAACGGCTGTATCTTTTGATTGCGTTGGCTTAGAAGTTTGATTTTTTCACAGCTCCAAGGGGCAGTAGACTTGAGTATTTGATATAAATTTCAGCCGGATACCTCCACGCGATCCTGAGAAAAATGGTCTTGACAGACGGACGGACGGACGGACGAACGGACAACAAAGTGATCCTATAAGGGTTCCGTTTTTCTTTCGAGGTACGGAACCCTAAAAATCGTAAAAACCGAATCATGAAAATTGTATGGACTTGTAAACAAATGACATCCAAAAAGGCCTAAATTTCTAACTACCTAATCCAGTCTGGTCAGGCATAAACATTGCTAATTCTTCATCACAGAATAGAAACGACTTAATTTACAAAATACTTGAATATCCCTAGCTAAAATTTGAAGCCTTGATTGGTGACTGAGTTCACAAAATAAAAAATAGACACAATTTCTCAACTTATTTCTTCATTTTGTTACCTATTTTAACATAGATCTGTTGACTTAGATACAAGACATAAGAATTTAAGAGACATGGTATCCCGCAAAATCTATTTTCAGCCTAAAATTACTTCAAATCAGATCCCAATTCAGTATCCTTTCTATTTATACCCCACTTCAGTATAAGTGGAATGAAAGCCTGAAACAAGCTAAACAGCTAATTATTTTCATGAATGAAACATGGTCGCGGACTGATCGAAGTGTTTTGTGCTTAATGCCATAGATCAGGAAATACGCAGAGGCGTAATGATGTTTGTTTGTGGATACAGGACTCAGTGGCGTAACGTAAGGGCCCGAGGCAAATTTAATAGATGGGGCCCTTCCTCACTATAAAGAAGTGCATCATCTTCCCTTCAGTGCTCTAGCCCAAGCCAGTTCGGGGCCCCGTAGAGCTGGGGGCCCCTGGCATTTTGCTAGCCCTGCGACCCTATAGTTACGCCACTGACAGGACTACAGTCTGTGAGCTAGAACGACATTCGGGTTTTGGGTACCATCGACCGACTCAAGCATCACACCCTCGAGTGAGTGAGACAGCAACACAAACCTAAATGTCGTTCAAGAGATCTGGGGCTGTAGGCATATTGGGCACGAGCTGTATCGTGGACATTTGTGCACAGTAAAATTGTGCGTTAAATTTCATTTGCAGATTTGTAGGTGCAAGGTCTTCCCGGAGCGCTACCTCAGTCATATTCGCTAATCCTGCCGCCAAGCAGCAGTGATAGAGTTGATGTGATCCGGCGTGGAGTGACAGCCTGACGTACCGTAGAGTCTATCATATCCCTCTAGGCTGGCAACGCATCTGCAATTCTCTTGTATTGCGGGTGTCTCTGTTACTATCATCAGTTGATCTTTCTTGTAAAAAAAAGTGCTTAATTTCATTGACTCATATTAAATGTAATGTACTTTATAGTATTTTATTGAATCAGGCGTTACTTTGCGGAGGTCCATTTCAATGAACACAAAATATTTACCTTGCTACTCCGCTACTTACGTGCAAGTTAACCAAGCCTGTGCGAAATATATAAGTTTTGCATGCAAGCCCTCCCACCACTACTACCACACAAAACGCACACAAATCCCACAAACTTAATTAATCCTAACACCACACAAACACTGACGCGCGTTTCGATCCCTCTACGGGATCATTCTCAAACTAACTAATTCTAACTTTGAGAATGATCCCGTAGAGGGATCGAAACGCGCGTCAGTGTTTGTGTGGTGTTAGGATTAATTAAGTTTGTGGGATTTGTGTGCGTTTTGTGTGGTAGTAGTGGTGGGAGGGCTTGCATGCAAAACGTATATATTTCGCACAGGCTTGGTTAACTTGCACGTAAGTAGCGGAGTAGCGAGGTAAATATTTTGTGTTCATTTTTACTTTATAGTATTAACCCCTTATTCATAAACGCTCTATAGGCTTCTTCTAACTTAGCAATCGTTTTGTCCTTATCTGTATCTTTGACATTTACCTTTCACAGATAAGGACAAACGATTACTAAGTTAGCAGAAATCTATAGAGCGTTTAGGAATAAGAGGGTTATAATTATATACATATATGACGTCACTTGAACGTTGTCCATATAAACCCGATAGCGTAATTTAATTTCCTAGTACGTTAAGTTCTTACGTCACATTGTCAAAAAACAACTTCATTATGGTTGCTATAGACAACAGTTCAGTTACGTAATTGCGTTAAATGGTGGCTCTACTAAGGAGCGACTAGTTAAATAGTGGTGTTATTTATTATTTGTTTTAATTCCGGCAATTTATAATTATCAGAGCATAGAATTTGTATGCTCAGATTAATATCATTTTTGACCACGTCTCATTCTGCTTTACAATAATTTTGTTACTAACCCAAGTAATTTGTTTGATTTAATTTTCCTCATTTCCGCATTTATCACAACTTTTTTATTTATTAATTAAGATAAATACAAATAAACATTTTAAGTATGATCAGCGAAAGAAAATCGAGGACGATTTATCTGCCGATGACTGTTAAGCTTCCAGCACTAAAATACTTTTTTTTTTTTTTTTTTTAAATCGTTTCTGACCAAAGCAAACTACATAATTTATTTAGATCGCATGATAACGTGAAACTTTTAAATAAACACCCCGAAAAGGCTTACGCGTAATAGCCGGTACGTAGTTTCAGCCCATCCATTTTGTGATTGTTGATTCTACGGCGCGTACTCTATGGCAGCTTGGCGCGATCCTGGGCGGGCGGCGCGGCGGAGGGGGGACGCCGCGCGATTGGTCCGGCACACCTCAAGCAAAGCGAGCCTTCCTTTAGTCCGCTGCCAGCCGTCACGGTGCGCGCACGTCGGTCGCACGCATACCCTACTCCCCAGCCGCGTGCCGCCGCAATACTAATCTTCAATTAAATCGCGTGTGAAAACTCGTTTTTGCCTGTGTTTGGTTCCAACCTGTGACGTTACACCGCCTGCCAGGGCTTTTAATATTCGTCGCGCGTCGATACGGACAACGTAATGCGATCTGTTTGACGGCTACCTATAGAGAATTTTCAGCGAAAGTGAGTACTTGCTTAACCTTAGTGCCAATTTGCGTTCTGCTGGCGCCTAATTGCTTTGTTAAGTGGTTGTTTGGCTGATCTTTGTCTAGTTTTAAGTCACCTATAACAGCATGATATAGGCAAAAGTAAATAAAACACCGTCGGTTTAATCCTTCGCCTGATTTATGTAGATGTAGCCACTTTCAGTTGTAAACTCGACACGATTCAGTGTACAATACAAGGCATTCTCATCAAAATTTACAAGTCTATAATAAAATCTAGGTGTATAGTAACCAATTCGGTATGCACCGAAATGATTTATAACTATCCCGGTGATGTCCTTGCTGTCAACTGCACCCTTACTCCTGTGCTTCTGAATGATAATTCCAACCTGCTTTGTTTATCATACCGACGTCTACGCAAATCATATAGGTATGTTATAATGGTACTACAAGACCGTTATCGCTGGTCACGGGCCGTCTCAGTCAAACGTGACATGAGATTATTGACAACATCCTTGATATAAAGATCGGCATCTCGGTTTGATACAAATAAGATCCATACGATAAAGACTGGGTTTACGCCTGTAAACAGAAAAGGCAAACTAAAACGTAATATTATGAAGACAAATACTAAGTATGGGTAAAAACTTATGGGTTGCATTGCTCTTTTGTTTTGAGTTTTTGTATCGTACCTGTTCGTTAATAGATTATGATTCATCTCGTAAATTAAATCCTACATTCAAAATAGGTTTTTTTTGCTACAATTGAGTAGGTATTAAAAAAAAACATAATTGTAATGCCGTTTTTGCCGAAGCATTTGACCTGCTGCGGCTAGAAGGTCGAATATTACATTACTTACATAGGTAAGGTACCTACATGTTCTGATAGGACCTATCCCAAACATGACTTGACTAACACGAAGTAGATACTTCACGAATTTTGAATGATCTTGTAAATAAAATTACTCGACTGTTATCAGCTATACTGCCTATACTGAATTCAACGATGCGTAGTAAATCTCAAAGTAGTTGAGTCCGTTAGTACTTTGTCGGGGTAAACAATAAACAGGGACAGTTCAAAACGTTCTCAATTAGTGACAGTGATAAAGTACCACATGGTTCAGATGCTTTTGACCCATAACCCCCACCGAAACAAGTTATGAACGACCTGAAAATGATTTTTTTGGATATTGATTTGTTTCACCTTTCATTTTGATAATTATCTCCAGAAAAAAAAAATCGGAGCTCAATTTTTTTAAAATTTCACTTGATAATTTAAAAATATTTGTATGGCTAATGTCTGTGGTACAAAGGAACTTTTTTTTAAGTCAGTCGTAAATATGACTAACCTCTAGTTGATAACCAACGTCCAACTTTTTGAACTCCATGGAGTTCTAAAACTAACAAATTTCAACTCGGAGAGGCTTATTAGCTAATGTTTTTGATTTTTAAGGGATAAGCAAGTCGAAAATCTACTCTGAATAATGATGTGGAGGGTGGACTATTTGGTAATATATAGTAAAATCATTGCAACTGTTATTTGAAGAACTGAAGCTAAATTTTTATCGGAAATTTGCCTCAACATTTAACCTAAATCCGATGCTGACGTAGATTTCAGTAAAATATCTTTTCTTTTAGCGATATGTAAGTAAATGGGCTTTTCAAAGCCAAGATTTTCATGTAAATGCAAATTAAAGTAATTCAATAAAAAGATACGGGGCAATTTTTGAATAATCTGAAATCGATATATGCGTCTCCCCATTTCCCTCCATTCAATTCGATTTCAACGAGACGCAAAATGAGTTTTTTTATTGTAATGATGAAACTCCGATCCGCATTTTGCGTTGTTATGAAATAATGCTGAAAACGATTAAAAATATGAAATATTGTTTATTTTGTTCAGATTTATTTTATATTTCTAGGGTCCTGTTTCTGAATCCTTATTGTGTGTAGGTGGTACCTTGTTGCCTATCTTTCAGTCAAGTTTTGATACTCGAATGTGAATTAAAACCTACTTTCCATTGGCCTAGAATCATGAAATTAAAGCCAAGTAAAGTCTCACAGCACAACTAAATAAATATCTGAAAATCGTTATTTTGTAGCACCTACTAAAATGAAAATAAAAACTTACATTTGCAGTTTGAGAATCGGTCAAACGTAAATCGATGAATAGGGATTTAATTTTTCGACTGCAAAGTCGAGTTTATCTTTCAGTCTTTCTGCTTTCGTTCGAGCATTCTTCGATGCTTTCACTTTTAGGAACGGAATCCTCGGTGCGCGAATTATAAATTGCCAAAATATAATTTTGTCACTCACTAACGCTTTGATACCTACTTTACGTCTTTTGTTGCATTTGTTTAATTACCTTCAATAGCTAAGTTTGTGAAAATTTTGCAGTCATCACAAATCTAAAGACACAATTAAGAATCTTCTCCTCTAGTCTCGAAAAAAGCCGAAACCAATCATAAGTGTGGTTTCAGACAAAAACCAAGAGCTATTGAGACGTAGCACACATTTTGTTCGCCGAGCCGAGACTCCTTGTCGCTAAACAAGAAGGATCATAAAAAATACTTGGCTCAGCTGTAAATCAGATTGAGTTACAGCCTCTATTCCGTATGAGAATGGGATTAGTTCCAGAGATAATGCTCTACGAAGGTCGGTGATAATCATTTTCGATACAAAGATGAAAGAACGTGCGAGCAGCTCGCTGAGATGTCCGACAGCTCAGTTTTATTTATCAGCTGATATCGTTTTCGATTGTTTTTCTCGGAATACAGCCCGTGATAGCGTTTACAACAAATTCATAACGTAAAAAGGCATATCTGTTGTATATTGACCATACACTTGCTCTCAGTGCATACATTAAATCCATGCAGTGACATTGGCTCCTGTAATCAAGTCAGTAGATATTAATAATATAATAATGCAATGATAGAGAAACAATTTTAAAACTTCTTCCAATAAAAATGTGATATCGCGTTTGATACTAAAAAAGTGAAGTTGATCAAATGAAAACAATTGCAATCACGTTAAGCGTCGATAATCATGGTTCTTTGAGTTGGAATTCAATCATTGATTTCGTTGCCTTTCATTTCAAGATAAGGCGATTCAGTGATCTAATAAAATCCATAGTGTTTCAGAAAAACACGTTAAAGAATATACATGTTTTTCTATCAAATTTCGCTGTAGTAGATAGGTACGAGACGAGTATTGATCTCCGAATTATTAACCGCAGATGAAACACTATACATAATTATGATGTAATCAAGACATTGTTCAATCATATTTATAAAATACTTTGTAAACTTATTAGAAAAATATATCAAACACTACACCTATCGCACAAAAGCAAATTATCACGCGACAAATTCAAAATATTTATTTATTCTAAACGATTGTCGTTAAAAAGGGATAAGATAGATATGGAATTCGAAGAAAAATACACGAGAAATACTTTAACACCCGAAGATGGACATGGGATACTTTCTATCCAGAAATATAACCAGGATAAATGTAGAGCTCCCGAGGACCCGAGGGACAGAAACCTTATTCCACGAGGGTGGATATTATCGTTTGTGAAAATTGCGAAAATACCTTTGGGATAAGTAATTTTTGCTAGCTGACAAATTATACAATTTTGTTATATTCCATTGCTATGATCCATGGTAAATGAATCTTTATTCGGAATTGATTAAAAAGAATTAAAGCAGAGAAATGAGATGAATTAATTCCATAATCTTATTTTCTACAATTTATTTGCCGTACTACAGTCAGTCACGTTAGGTACTACTAAAATTGTTGACTTTGTAACGTTCTTCCTTTTGCACAATAAAGAATTACACATACATTCTTTTTAACTTAGCTACACATACATTTGATATTTAAAAACCATGAAAAAGTATAGTTTTAGCGCAAACAGCATCGCGGCATCGCAAAATTTACGAACAAAAAAAGTACCTATGTAAGATACCAGTACTTCGTCAAATATTTATGATAGAGGTCAAATATCCAATCTTATATCAAAATATAAGATTGGAATGATGAATTAATAATGACATGAAACAAGCTGTATGTTTGCACACAATTCGCTTGCAAATATTTCTAATGTTGTGCCAGTATCATCTTTCTTTCTGTTGTGCCGTTCGTTTTTCTCATACATATTAATTACAATTACTTGAAACTGCCTTCGGTTCTTTTTTCCTTTCTCTTGTTCTTTCTCTTGTTGAAAGCTCTCTATCATGAAAGTCACAAAGTATCTTTGCGTCCGGCTACTTTTTAAATTAAATCGTTGTATTTTACTTTATTATGTTACAAAAAACCTTTTATATAACGTAATTACACCTACAAAAATAAAACTACTCTATGTTTATAACATCACATGGAATTTTTTCATAATAATATTTTATATTAATATTAATTTAGTCATAATTACTATTACCCATTAAGATAAAGTTTATTTAACTTCACTGCAAAATTGCCCTCTATTCAAACTTTGCACGCACCCACTTAGGGGTACAATATTAACTTGCAAGTGCTTAGTCGACGCAAGTTTAATGAATAACTTAAATAGAAGTTGTATGATATAAGAAATTATTATATTTCTACTATATTGGTTAAACTCTGTTCTAGACAGAGAAAAGAGACTGTGTCTGATCTAGACAAGATTGTATGTCACTTATTCTTAAGTCTAAAATAAGACAACTTTTTTCATCGTTGCCTGAAAGTGACCACGATGAAAGACAGAGCGAAATCCGTTGACAAAGTTTCAGTACAGAAATAAAGAATAAAAATAGTAAATCAGTAAGCTCTCTTTTTGTAAACATTTCTTTTCTCTCTTTTTGTAAACATTTCTTATCTGAATATTTTCTGAATTTTTTAAGTGAAAACTTCGGTGTCCTTCCATTTGACCTAAAAATTATTGACAAAAGCATCATTTTACAAAATGATCATTTGACAAAATTTTAATATCTGATAAACCGTGAACTTTTTTAATAATCGAAAAACCTTTATGCGTGGCCCACATTAGGTTTGTTTACTAAGTTTTTAAAAAAGTTTACGGTTTATCAGATATTTAAAGTATGTATGATCATTTTGTCAAATGATCATTTTGTCAATAATTTTTAGGTCAAACGTTAGTGAACCGTAGGGTGCAACCTACAAACCAAAACAAAACTTTTTTAATTAATAATCAGTTTGCTCCATTAGATATCTCACATAAACATGGATGAAAATGTTTACTTTTCTCGTAAATCTCGTAATGTACAGAAAACTGTAAGCCTAGCAATAAATATGTCAGAATCGTCAATAATGAAACGGAAAAGTCTATCAAGATAACATAATCAGAATAAGCACATCTGAGGGCTGTCTGATAGTGATAGCGCAGCGAGTGACACTGTCATTGATTTCATTATCCGATTGCGAACTAAAAGAGAGGTTGTGTTGAGCCTTGCCTATTCGTTTTTGATCATTTATGTAACTAGCTTCATTTCATTACCCGATTACGAGCAAAAAGAGGGTTACATTGAGCCTTGTCTTTTCCATTTTCTTTATGATTACCTTTTTTTATTAGCTTTTGCCCGTTTAATTAATGCACTTTAATTTTGGGTAGTAGTTCATATACATATATAAATCACGCCTTTATACCTTACGGGGTAGACACGCCTAAGGCTAAAGACCTAAAGGCCACGTTTAGAATGACTGTGGGCGTATCTGTCTGTCCCTATGTATGCATATCTTTAAAACTACGCAACGGATTTTGATGTGGTTTTTTTCAATAGATAGAGTGATTCGAGAGGAAGGTTTATAGGTGTGTATTAAACGCAGATGAAGTCGCGGGCAGAAGCTAGTTTGTAATAAATAACTCGCGCCTGCGGCTCCATATCCCCTGAGATTTTTGCTTGAATCGTTTTTATTTATTATCTAACACCATTAACGGGAGGTTGTATTAAAAATCCCGCTTTTTAGGTGTAACGTTTGAGGCTGGGGGTATTAAAATTAAGCCAATTAGTCGGTTAGTTAGATAGGACTTTTCTTTTTATAACTTGATTGTAATGACAATAATGTATTTCTACGGCTTCCATCGAAGATTTCGTAGTTTTCGAAATGATCGAATTCCAAGTAAAAGCTTATTAAAGTGATGTGGTAGATTGATTAACATTTTGTATTCTTAACTATAAAATTGCGATTTTTTATGAACACGGGGTTGGTTCTGTACCAAATGTGAATTCTAACAAATATGTTTATTAAATCTTTAATATAACATCGTCAACAGCTTGTTCAACAAATCAATTTCTCAGCATAGTTACTTTGTCCATTACATCGATTGAACCATTACATGATGAACCACAACATTCAGAGAAAAACTTTCTGCAACCCTTTGTCCCACTCGTCTCAGTTTTCCATCAAAACAGCGTGTTGGATGCCACCCAAATTGGAGTCGTTCGTTCAAAATGTCAGTACGAAAAATTAAAAAAGGGTAGAACAAATGGCGCTGTTCACTGTCCGGTCCCGCTGAAAATGCAGTGTCGGAAGCGTTCTAGACGTTTTGCTGTTCATGGGTAGTAAATTTAGTCCGCTGCACGCTAGCACGAACTTTACTGTCACTGAATTCCGCTTGTCATCCGTGGACACCGGCTTCTGCTAACGATTCATGGCTATTTTCAGTTATACTTCTTTATAAACTCTTTCTACCTGGTTAGGCATTAGCACAGCAAAGATGCTCAAATTCAACTCGAATAACGTACAATAAATAGAATAGTGTTCTACGTTCTGCTATATATTGTGTGACTGTAGTCGCGAGAAAATGTTTGCTCTTCAAATAAATTATTCATACGCGCAT
Organism: Pandemis heparana; assembly: GCA_963854515.1. NCBI lineage: Eukaryota > Metazoa > Arthropoda > Insecta > Lepidoptera > Tortricidae > Pandemis > Pandemis heparana. The sequence goes on from OY978028.1 coordinate 4,633,461, forward strand.
TGATTTGCGATGCCAATAAATGACCTAGTTGGCATCGAAACTATTTGCTTGCCAGAACCTGTAATAACGCACTATGTTCAATTTTACATGAAGGGAACACACGTTTGTTACATGTTACGCTGCATTAACTAAATGTTTATTGTCTACACTATAAAATATTTACAATCAAATTTCATTTGTCTAATTCTCCACGTCGGAACATAGCAGCGCAAGCCTGCTTGACGGCTGGATTATCAAGTAATGTGGTAACGTACCGGACAGACCTTGCACAAGGTCCTATCCCTCTATACCCTACCTACCTAATAGGAATAGCTACTACCCACTTCTTGATAATGATAGTATTTTCCAAAAGCGTGAATAGCTGATGAAAATCAAATCGATCAAGCAAGAATGCCGAAATAAAAATTAGTAGGTAGGTTGTACCAAAAATTTAATTCAAACTCCTATTGTCGCTTCTAATTGGGCTTGGGTAGTTCCATAAAGATGGTGACAATCGCTATACAAATTCCACTTCACCAGCCTTGTGGTTAGTTCTGAAGCCCGTAAATTCACCCAAATTATACCGCGCAAACAGATTTGCATATCCACTTATACAAGTATAGTTGACGCCATTAGAGCGCGCTTAATTTTGATCGTTAGGTTATTTGGCGGCATTTGCTGCAAAGCGGTCCTTTTGCGAGCAATTCGGGGTCCTACGTAATAGCCGACGGTCGAAGAGGAGGCGGTTATAAAAGTTATCGTTTCAGTCTCACTTTGCCTCGTATTTGGGTCTCATTTTGATCGACCAGGTAGATTTCTCGCTTGTATCTCATTTGATTTTATACCATTGTATTTTATACCAGCCTGTTGAAGTACGCAGTACAGTAACAATTTAGATGATGTCAATAACGAACAGAAAAGTAGGTAAATGTAAATGCAAAGTAATGAATGTCAGTTATCGAGACAAGATCAGTCGCAGTCAGGAAATTGCTGATCATCTATCGTTTACAGACCGTTGGACAATCATTGTGTGGCTGATGTATTTGTAATGATCCTGGTTTAGTAGCCTGCGGTTAGAAATAGATGTCAATTGACTTTAATAAGTCGTTTTGTTGTGACATCCCTGAGCTAGCTCAGCTTCGTTCTTGCTTTTTGTGGAAGATGTGGATTTCAATTCGAATAATCACATTTATGATAATAACGATATTATCATTGTTATAAAAACAAAGAAATGAAACTAAAAGATAAAAATAATACCTGACTAGAAATGAAAATAAGACCCGTACTAGATCCACGTCAAAATCTTAGTAACTGTTTTATCCTTGAGAGTACCAATTATGTTAAATGTGTTCATTGTATAAGTACTATCATATGAATCTAGTATTTTACTTTTTGGTTTTTCATGTTTTACTTTTACGGTTTTACTGTTAGAAATTTAATGTATAAACGACACTGAAAATTAGAACACATAGAAACTATAGCCATAGCGATACCATATAGCTTTGCTTTTCGGAATTTTCAGTGTCGTTTAGAAATTTCATTGTGTATGATATTAGTATGTAAGAACACGAAAATGTTTCAAACTCAAGAAGTATTAGCGCTATCAGCTACAGAACATCAGTCCCTCGTTATCTATTTCAAAGGATTAACGATATAGTGTCCAACGGTCCGGTAATCGGTGTAATGACGGCAAAGGTCAACAGCAAGGAAGTTGGATGATTGTGTCGGATGTTTGCTGAGCCCAGATCGTGGATTAATCAGAATTGGAGATAGCTTAGGATAGCTACGAAACTATAGCGACACTGAGATTTTTCCGCTCTCCACTGGTGTTTGATCTTTGGCTTTGATCCTTTAAGGAGCAATATTTTTCCCGGTTTGTGGCGTTTTTATTTGTTTTTAATAATGTTTCTTGTGCTACTGACGTATTTGATACATGAGTGATAGGAACTTATATAAGTTAACAAAGAGACATTGTTTTTGCTGTTTGTTACAACAAACATAGACGATATTAAGCAAAAGTTAGAGATTTCCGATGCTAAGCCTTGACTTTGAGATATTAATTTTGATTAAGTACGTATGTTTATTATTATTTGTACTAACTTTGAGTATATCTTTATGCAGATTGTTCATTGTTCGATTTCTTTTGTATCCCTCCAATAAATTTACCGATCTCTGTTCGACAGAAGTTCATTAGTCCTTTTTTCAATTAACTATACACGATTGTATTCCCAACCGTTCATTACGAAAGCTCAAACACCCTTAAAATTGTCAAGGGTTTCAAAAAAAGGACATCAATTTTGAAATATTTCAATGGCTTACACGCTGTTCACCCGAAATGTGCCCTTAAGGGTCGAGGGTGAACGTAAAATTCCGAATTTATGACGTAAAATTATTTCCTGCCCTTCCCCCGGGTACTGGCGTTTGATAGTAGTCTAGTGAAATATAAAACGGCGGTACAGATTCTAATAATGTCTCGGAGAGTGTAATAAAATTTGAGAGCTTTTTGCAGAAAATGAAAAGCTAGAACGTGACGGAACGCGAAATGATGATAAAAGCGAAGAAACTGTCTTTTTAAATGCAGTATGTTCGGCAGTAAACTCAATGAAAAACGTTTTGACATAAAGTTTTAACTCGCGACGCGAGTCAACTTCCCTCCGCGCTTCTTTGCTTGTAGGTAAATAGGTACCTATATTAAATTGTTGCTCCATTTCACGCCACGGTCGATCTGAATGTTCACGAGATGTAATGTAATTTTTGTGGGTGTACAGAAGTTAAACTGTCAGTTGTCTGCGCTGTCACCTTAAGAGAATTATAACTGTGACTACCTTCTAACCCACGTCTACGTCGAGTTGCGTCTTACATCGCGAGGGACGCGACCGGCATACTAATTTAACAAGGCAACTGATGCTTAGGATGCCCTATTTATTGCTGATACGGATTCTCAGGGATTGAGGGCCGTTTCGTGATATGTGATGAGTTCATTTAGCCAATTGCCTTAAGTCGGGGGTAAGTGTGGTTTTGGGAGTTCAGGATGTAAGTAGATAGAACTCGTATGATGGTTTTTGAATTGGAAATAGTACTTTTAGAGTAGCCTGAAGTCTAGTCATAAATTTCTATCAAACACTGAACGCAATTTTGATTAACATTTACAAACGTCAAATCATATTATCAAAATCACAATTTAATTTTATCTGGTTTTAATTGAATATTGTAAAAAAAATACAAAATTGTAATTGATAATATCTGAACTGAATCAACTGATTCAAGTTAGCCTACATACTCGTTTTAAAAAAAAAAACATTTATTTCGGACAGAATCCATAGAGGTTAGTTAGGTACATACAAAAATAATAACAAGTGGTATTAGTAGGTAGGATAATTAAAAACAATCAAATATTTGATTAGATATTTGATTAGGTTTTGTTTAGTTTCATATTTGAATAAAATTATTATAAATGATGTACAGGCACTTATTTATTTAATTATTAGAAAACATTATCTCATAAACAAACATTTTTAGATATCAGTGGTAAAGCAATGTTCATTTATTAATTTATTTATCATGTACTAATGATCCTAATGCTTATTGAAATTGACAAGGAACTCGAAAGTTGCGGTTGAATCATACTTATTTGCCACACTGAGTATCGTTTATGCCATTGACATTAAGACTAATTTCACAGAAAGTACTACCGTAGTGGTATATATTCAACTAGAAACTAACCATTACTAGGCTAACTAACTAGAATATCAGAGGGGCTTTCACCACGGAAACGACCTTCAGTAAAGAAGAAAACGACCAAGAAGAAGAAGATTAATAAGTTGGAGAGTTAAAACAACAAAGCGTATTTAAAGAAGTGGAGCATAAATATCACAATAGAAAACAGAAATTTATTCTAGTCAGTACTGGACTTAGAAAACACAAATCACGGGGTAGGGGTTAGAACTTTTGGATGAAAAGTCAGAGCATCCAGTAGGTAGGGGTTCAGGCTCGACCTTCTCCGATCGAGTTCTTAGTAGGTCCTAAGAGTGGTGCGAGTGACAGGGAAAAACAAACCAATCAAGAATTTTGAATTCTTAGAATAGAATAAGAATAGGTAGGTAACTTAATTTCACCACAAAAGTTACAAAGTGCATAACAATTTACAAATCACTCCTTGTTACATAGAGATGAGTATAGTGACATTTATGCGGAAACATCAGTCAAGTGGTCATCGCACGAGACTCTGAGTTTGTATCGCGAGTGCCAATATTCTGTGTGTTGTTCTTTTTCTAAGGTTTCCTTTTTCCAAAGTTTACTTTCTAGTTTATTTTTAAACATCTCAGATTACCTTTGAAGTAAGGATAATGCTATCAGCCAACCTTTATCCAAATGAACTTACGCCCATTTCTAAAGATAAACTCCCAAAGAAGTCCTGGTGACGGATTGACCCCAATCTGCTTGTTATTTTTTTGTCAGAATATTGAATTTCACAATACAATACCTTCAGGAATTTTGTTACCTGGAGACGGATGGGTTATAATGGGACATAACCTATATTGCTACTGGCGCCCCTTTGTGGCGTAATCGATATTTTATCGAGTCCAGGCGAATACATTGTGCGGGATTAATGTATCTGATGTCCTATTGTCTCTTTTTGTGTGACGTTGATATCAATGTGTGACATGTTCTATTTCAGTAGCTGGGTCATCAATTTTGCTGGGGTTAGAAGGGTTGAATATTGGGACATTACGAGTTCTAATCTTTTAATAAGCTGTGATGGCATTGTAGTTGAACTATGGCCTCTCAAGCAGAGGGTCGTGGCCGTGGCGTGGACCTCTGAGTTTTTCGGAATTTCGGATCAGACAAGCAAGGCGTCTTGTAATTTTTTCTGGAATATTTCAATAGCTTATAGGGTTAATTTAATTAAACACTGAACCGTACCGAAAAAGTCTTGGAAATAATTTGCAGAGGTTGTTTATTTAAACTTACCCTTCTCCTACTGGTGTAGTATTCCGGATTAATTTTCTGGTAGTTTCCAATGCGTCTTTCGTTTATATGTGGCTATGGAGAATGAAATCCAGCACAAGTGTCAGCAAAGTGCAATAAAGTCATCGGAGTGCAACATAAATAGCATCAAAGGGATTTATTGACTCGTTGACTGAGAGATTTTGGTATTATACGTTGACCGAGTTTCATCTGAGATCTAGGGTTGACACCTAAAATGTTTGATTAATTCAACCAATTCATTAATTACTCATCGAGTGACTAGTTTGTGGTTGATATTTTGTCACAATTACTAACTGGTAGATGCCTTCTTTGTAATGCCTCGTTGCTTTGAAAAATAACTTTTGACAACATTTTTACTATACCTAATTATCTAAGCTTTTTCACAGTATAGGTAATTAGTAAAATAGCCAACCAAGTGCGGGTCGTACTTGAGTACAGGACTAAAAATCGATTCACGAAATACAAGTGTAAAATTTCGATTAAATGCTGTCGCTTATTGAATGAAAATACACTTTCTTATGTTAGATAACTTTGAAAAGCTTACAGTATCTTTTGATTATATAAACATAGAAATTTCATTTATTATATTATTATACAGTAGCAAGAAACGGTAACCTTAAGTATTATAAAATATAGTAGTTTGAAGGCTAAGCTGGTATAACCCATGTGCCAGTGATTTCAACAGTTGTCTTACTCTCCACGCCGGAACACAGTAGCGCAAATAGTGCTTAGCGTAAGATGGTGGTAGCTATTCGGACGGACTTTGTACGTTTTACTACAAGTAAAATACATAAAAGTTAATGTTTAAGCCGTTACAAAATGAGCAAGATTACGAACTGGTTCTTCTTTAAATGAGGTTTTGGGTTTTGTATCAATATTTTGTAATCGCTTACCCTAAACAATTCAACTGCAGATAGAAGCCACCTAATAAACCTAGCGTGCAACCAAAATACAAAAGTTGGACAATATTTCCCGATGAGAAAGTTTCGATCGGAGCCATCGAGAAGATTGGTTCCCAAGCTTCGACGCTGTTAGAAATTCGATTTAAAATTTGTGACTTTACTCTGTTAGTCGGCTACCTATTTCCTATCTTCGAAATGTTTCATTAACTCTGTTTCAACTCCACAAGTATTCTGAATAATATCCGGATCCGGATACAGAAAATAATTAATGTAAGTACATCTTCGGCCATTTCATGTTTATCTTCTTTCGCAATAAAAGTATTTATGTATTTAGCATTTGAGATTTAAATTGCGAGAAATCGCCATTACACACATTGAAACTGTCTAGATGCTAAGGTATCTAAACATTCACATATACGGTTGACCCTATGGTAGTGTTTCATTTATTTTTGACCAACTAGACAACTCCGATATACTTACATAATTATCTGATGGTATGTACTTGATTGTGTTTATTCCGTCAGCCATTAAAGGAAACTAAAACTCAATACCTGATAATACAAGTCGTCTTATTAGTCTTATTTCTTCCAGAAATCTCTATATCCGATAAAGATACATTCGATTTCGATTCATAAGACTAAATTAAGCAAATGCTAACTGTTGGAACTGCTGCTATTGACTTTTGACGATATCATTAACTGACATGTTTGTTTGTTTTTTCATGTTTTATGTGCCTTAAAATTCAATAGGATTTCTAAAACCTTTCATGCAACGTCTTTTCCTTACTGATCTGCTTTTATATATCCGCAATCTTTTTTATATTTACTTCCTCAAAATTGACGGCAACTGGCAATTCAATCACTCAATTCACCCTCTCAGTAAGTGCGATAAGCATACTCATTGCGTGGCTAATTACATTATAATACGAAGTGCTATGAAATGAATTTATGATTCATACATAACGTGATTACTCCATTCAATAGGGTTTCAAACGCAATTTTGCGCCTAACATAATTTTTCCGGAGCCAATTCTAATTTCACCTCAAATTATTCCTCTTGCATAAGTAGGCCTATTACACTCGGAGCTTTATATTGGCTAATGAAATTAGGTTCAAAGAAAACAGATCGAAAACCGAATCTGAACTTCAATGTGAAACGAGCCACAGGAAACCGTATTAAAGAACAAAATTGCATGAAACTACGTTTTATAGGTCGTAGTGCACTGACTAATATTATCATTGTGAATGCCTAACCACAAGTCGGAAGGACGGAAGGTATACATTTCATAATTATGTTGTGTGCCCAAATGGGGCCACAAACAAGCATAGTTTACTACGACGGTACACCCCCTTTTATTTTGATTAAGTTGAAAGGAAAGCCTCCCCTAAAGCATGCTAGTATCGATTGAAAAAACCCCCAACAGTTTATAAAAGCTGTTAGGTTCCATTATCCACTAGAAGTGTACTAAAGCCTCTTCTTTGTGCGTGTTCCGATTCCATCTACGTATTCATGTATTCCTATTCAGTATCTTCGCCCGTTTTCTCGCAATGCGTTTATTTTGTAACTCAAACAGCTTTGTCGCTTCTTTTGATATAAAAGTTTATTCTATTTTATTTGCGACTACACAACGATGGAATTTACTATGAATCACTTCAGCACGTCTAGCACGACAGCGCACAAGAGTCGCGTCGCGCGCGAGATAGTTTGCCCGTCTTTTTCTTACTGTTCGTTCTAGAAAGAGACGGGTAATCAATCTCGCGCGCGACGCGACTCTTGTGCGCTGTCGTGCTAGCCGGGCAGAAAGAAAACCATTATCAAATTTTCCATTTTGGTCTGGGCAAAGAAAAAACATAGAATGTTACCAGTTGCTTCTCTTCCCGCGCGGATGGTAAAAGCCCATCGAGGGAATGTACGGAAATCATAGGAATTTAGTTATAGGCGATACGGCCAGCAACTCATCACTATTTTTTAATTCCCCTTTCCACCTATACGGCCCACAACCGTGCTAAACGTGGTAGGTGTTGTTACCTTAGGCTCTGTCTGCCCCGTAAGGGATAATGACGTGATTTGTGCATGTGTATGTATGTATTATAAAATTTAATGCCAAGTTTAATAACTATGAAGATGAGATCTATTGCAGAAAACTTTCAAATTAATGATAGCTTTATTATCTTAAAATCAGACGATTACCTCTCTAATATTTATTACTTTAATAAAAAAAAAACCATTACTCTCACACATTAATCTCATCATCAACTACTTTATGATATTCACATAGTTAATATTCCGAAAATTTTATCAATATTTTACTCCTGCGCACCACATTCAAACATCTCAGCATGCATCCTTTCCGGATCCGATGACATATAAATTCTACATTTAAACACTACAAGTAACTACAGAACAGAATAAATGTCTTCTTTCTTTCTTTCTTTAAGTACCTAACAAACTTTTACGTTGTTCAGTTACATTTTTTATTATGTGAATAGGAAGGCAAACTAGCAAGAGGTTCACCTGATGGTAAGCGATCACCACTGCACACAGACACCCGCAACCCCGGAGGGATTGCAGATGCGTTGCCAACCTAGAGGACTTAGATAAAATGCCTCTTGTGCCCGTAATTTCCCCGGCTGTCTTACTCTCCACACCGTAACACAGCAGCGCAAGCACTGCTGCTTAGCGGCAGGATTAGCGAGTAAGATGATGGTAGCGATCCGGACGGACCTTGCACAAGGCTCTACCACCCGCATTTCGAAATAAAGACCTAAAGAACCTATGACGTAGCATTTAAACCTTCAGAAGACTAACAGTATTGCAAAAAGAACAAAGCGCTTTTACTACGCTGTAAATAAAGTCAATGTAATACATTCTGAATTTATGAGTGTACAGCTAATTACCCGGAAATCTTAATTACATGTCTGAAGGGAGGCAGCTGCGTATAAACACAATTAACATGTTTGTGTGCTGTATTTTCTTATTATTGTAAAATTTAATTGCGTTGAAAATTGTTCTAGTAAATTTCTGCGTACGATTTAACACGGCCACAATTTTCGAGCTATTGCTTCATCGACCATGACATCATGATGCATGTATAACTGTAGTAGTTAAAAAACCACTTCTCGATTGCTTTCTAGGGTTCCTTATTCAAAGGGTGCCAACAGGATCCCATTAGTAAACCTCCAATGTCTGTCCGTCTTTCAAAGTAATTATATTGTTAGAACTCAAAATGGGTAGACACTCAAAGTTTTCACAGAATGTATCATCACTACATAGTATACAACAAAGTCGCTTTCCGCTGTCTATCCCTACGTATGCTTAGATCTTTAAAACTACGCAACGGATTTTGATGCTGTTTTTTTAATAGATAGAGTGATTCGAGAGAGTGATTGATAATTCTACGCAGACGAAGTCGCGGGCAGAAGCTAGTATTACTACAACCACTATCAACAAAAACTAAGAAGAGACTTTATTATTGCTTAAAGTTCAAAATGAAATGCGCTCCGAGTCGAAATTGCCAGTTTTTTATGCCTTTGAGTGAAATCGTGGGAATAAAACGTGACTGGTGAGAAAACCGTTCGTTAGATCTTCTAAATTTGAGATGTGGGGAAGTGTTTTGTTGCGGTAACACTATAACAGTTTATGACTTTATCACATTTTATCGCTACGCCAGCCTGAGCCGTGTGATGTGCGTGATAGAGTCTATAAAATGAAGCTATATTGAAATACCCCAGTAATAACGAATTCTCTACCTCGCTTCTGTAACTTCAGAATACTTTTTAGTCTCAAGTTTGTGTTCTTATCCAGTTTTGTCTCATTTGATTTCATCATTTGTAGTAATCGTAGAAAATTTGGGACTATTATACACATTGCAAGTGAAATAATAGCTTGTAAATACAACTATTACTCATTCCATGACTGTCATCATCTGACTCATCATCTCATCTCCAGCCTATATACGTCCCACTGCTGGGCACAGGCCTCCTCTCAGAATGAGAGGGCTTGGGCTATCATCTGACTATTTTACCTTAAATCGAGAATGGTAATCAGCTAAACGTGGCCTAAAAGCCCCGATATCTTAGGCTCTGTCTACCCTGTAAGAGATAAAGACGTGATTTGCTGCATTTATGTATTTTGTATGTATGAGAATGGTACAATTTATACCTATTAATACTTGCTAATTAAATATTACATTATCATCTACTTCGTTAAGTTTAGTATCCTCCGGGAAGTAGTCTTCTAGTCTTCATTTTCTTTATGTTTCCCTTAATTGCGGTGTCTTGGCAGAGAGAACGTGTCGGCATCATTTAGCTTATTCTATTTATGTGTATACATTGCCTATAGCGTCCTTTTGTACACCTGTCATGTACCGCTAAAGTGTGCAATAAAATGTATCGATGTGCTAGGCGGGAATACTAAAAGTATTACGTATGAGATCTCTTACAAAATCAGACGTAACGTCGGAATTGTGCTCCGCATAAAATGAAGGTTTTGCGGCGTAGGCGTGTTTGCGTAGTGAGATTTCGTCTTATGAAAATTTACTTCGGAATCATTTTTGATTTTTTAAGGCGGTTTATTTAACAATGTTTTGCTTTCTACCATTGTGGTACGTATGAGTTACTAACGGAATTTAATTCTCGAGTGACAATTGCGTTTCAAATATCTATAATTAAAATAAAAGTAAAAAAAAAATGTAAAAATACTTTATTTATATGCAAAAGGTTACAAAGGGTTTGTTCAGCAGCCTCCGCACTAGACTCAGGGCCTGTGTCGCGGAGACTAGAGACAATTTTTCAATAAGGAACAAATTAAATATAAAAAGTACAAAATTATATGTGTGTGTGTGTGTAGTATGCGAGTGTTTGTGCATTTAATTACAGGCTGTAAGAATATTTTCGGTTTCATCATGATTCAAACTCATTAGCCAGCATTCAGTTTCTTTTATCAGTTTTTAATAAAATAAAACTTTTACTTATAACTTACGTAGGTAGGTAATTAGGATAAAAATAGAACCAGACGGTCGGGCACTATTTTTTTTAGGTGATTCGATAAACTTAGAAATTACAAGTAGGTACCTGTCTAGTACTACCCACGCCACGTAAGAAGATACGTGGGTAATTTTCCTCGAAAGGTTTTTCGTTGTACTTAACGTACAATCTTGATAAATAACCAAATTATTTTTGTTGGTGAGTACTTACATAGATTTCAAATATATTACAAGGTTATTTCAAGGCTTTGAGTATTCTCCATTCCAATCCTTTTTAACGCATTTGTAAACAAATCAATTTCATCGAAATTTTCTCGAAATCACTCATTGTATGCAATTAGCACCATCCATCGGAATGTTGAAAGATTATGCTTGATATCTCGCGGCATTTTATAACACTTTTGAACGAAAAGAAACCGCATCGAAATCAGTTAATTCGTTTGACAACTACGGCACATACAGACATCGACATCAAACTTATAAAACCCCTCTTTTTGCTCTAGGGGTTAAAAACTGAACCGGAGTTATCGTATCGCTTCGTAATAATTATAATATTCAAACAAACAAAAGGCTCTGATTTTATGTGACTCTTTATTTTTGGTGTTAATGATCAAACTACGTATATTTAGGGTTTAAACGGCGAGGTTACATTTTGTGAGAAATTTTAAGTGAATATCAAAATACTTTGTTGATCAGAAACTTATAACTCATAGTCATAACGAACATTCCTGAGTAACACCCGTCTTGAAAAAAGTAAAGCCTGTCACATAAATGATTATTTGCCACGAAAATCGGCAAGGAAAAACTCAACTACGAGCCTATTTCGTCCGAATTTAGCCAAGTTCCGCTACAATTTATTTTCGTAATGCGCCAATACGTCGGCAAAGTGAGGACTCAAATAGTTTACCGGAGCCGGCAGTTTCGAGATTGAAAATAAAGGCTTATCGGAAAATATAAATATAAAATAACTTATGTCAATGAAGAAAAGTATTTAAAGGATGTTTATACTAAATGCAATGCGTTAAGAAAAACCAGGAAAATGTGAGAAAATAACCAAAGGACAGTAAGAGAAGGAAGTTATAGCAATAGATGGACATGAATGGATCCGAACAGCAAAGGGCTGAAAGATACAGAAATCGATAGAGGAGGGCCTCGTCAATAGACAAGCTGTTCAAAGGAGACGCCAGTCTCCTGTTTGAAGAAGGAGTTGTGATATAATATCGTTGTTACTGTAATCTAAAGAAGTACCTACTTTAATTTTATTTGAAATAGGTGCATGTACATAATAATGGATAGCAAACTGCCTATTGTTTGAATTAATTGTAAATGAATAACTGTTCGGACTTCCCATAGCGCACTTATCAGCTTTTAATGACTCATTGTGAAATATTATTTGAAACTAGTCATCTCCTGTGGCTGCTTGCGAATCTGTAAGAATTGGCTGCTTATTTTAGGCTTGTTATTGTAAATATTGAGTATGACACAATACTGCAACCTCAAAATAACACAATATTTTACATTTAAATGTCATCACAACCCACTGTCTCCATAATATCCATCAGCTCTACAAATTGGTCTTACCGTACTGACAAATTTGCTCATTATGAGTATTTGTAATTTGAAATACTCCAACCTATGTTAACACCCCATTTCACCACTTTAAGTTCCTGATATCTTAGATGTCAGATCTGACATCTGACACTTGAGATATTAGGAAATACACTTTATCTGCATCTTTCTGTTGGCGACTGGCTGGGTTGGAACATATTGTGTGTTAATTGTATTTCTAGTTTTAAATTAACTTTAGTCGTAGTTAATGACAGATTGATAGTGTTAGGGCTTGTGTCATAATTCTCTGTTAATCTTCTCTCTTTTTCTTTGTTTGTTTGTTGTTGTTCTATGTGTGTTCTTCTAATATCTAAAGTGTCGTCAGGTGCCAAAAGTTTTTTCTGTTTATTTTGTAGGGATAAACAGAGATGATTATCATTGATATCTAACACTTAAAATGTTAGGAAGTTAACAGAGAGGAAAGAGTAGTGATACAGGAGTTTTACAATCTGTGGGCTTTTAGAATGCCATTCGGGTGTCTTGATATCTCCTTCACTCAGCCGATTCAAGTATCAAAGCCATAAGAGTGAGTAAGACAACAATAGAAACCCAAACTACATTCTAAGAGCTCCCGGACTGTACATTATTTGTGCTGATATAAAGAGCAGTGGCGTTTCAAGAAATAAAAGACTATCTGGAGCAAAAGACCACCTTCTTTAAAGCGGCGAGTAAAGAAAAGCAAAGAGAGAATTTCGGTAGAGGAATAGATAATGTTTGAAATCCATCGTCAGCGTTGTGCGTTCCCGTATAGCATGTTCATCCCACTTTCTCTTTCCAAATAAGGTCAATTTACTTGACAAACAAACAAAGTCTTATTCGCGGTGTTCTCGTAAATCCATGCGCTATGAGGAAAACAATTTTTTATGTTAATGAGAGACCAGGAAATTTCGATACGCACGTGGTTAGGTTAGGTAGGGACTGAGACTACGAGTACATTATTTTTTCCTCATAGTGCAGGTGGGTAAAGTCCGTGGCTTGCGATAGGTATTAAAAACATAACGTTATTAAACTCAGATTTTATTTAATGAGACCCTATAGGCTAATTAGGTAATAGGGAATATGCATTAAAAAAAAATATAACATTTCTGTACAAAATATGAAAATATAGTAAAATGGATGACAAAAAGTGAAATTAAAAGTAAAATCGGTCAAGAAACACGGAAAATATAAGAGTTTTAAACTACCGATTAGTCAGCGATTAGAGAGAGAGAGATCCGATATGACATGTGACGTCATTTGTCATAACGCCCATATAAACTCCATATTAAAAGTCCGTTTTTCTAGAAAGAGATGGAGACAAATTTTTAATAGCTTATATCTCGGTTATTTTTATAGTTATTTGAAAAATATTTTTGTCGTATTGTTAATTACATAAATGAGCTTCTATAGAAAGCTATGAAAAATATCATGAATATTCCCTATTAACTTGCTATTATACGTTCAATCAAGCCAAAACCAGTTTCAGTGGTGAGATTGACGTGAAATTTGCCATACCAGTTTGCCACTAGAGCCTTTTCACAATCAACGTCGAAGAACTTTAACACCGACAGATATAAATAACAAGCCGATAACTTATTGCGATAAGGTTGAGCAGTGACCGTATAGTCAGCAAAAATATTTTATCTTTGTACTTGTTTGCTGTAGTTAATTAACCAAATTACTGAATTGGTCCAAATAAACTGTAACGAAACACTAAAGATAATCTTCCGAAAACCTTATAAACCTACGCAATTAATTTCAGCTGAAAACGTCAACCAACTTAATTGCCTCGTCTGCTATTTGACCCAACAATCTAGTAAAAGCGGCAGCCCTAATTGAGTTCTAGATTACACATTTACGAGATGCAGGTCACAAACTAGGAGAGATTGCATAACAACATTTTAGTGGAATGGGTTTCTATTAAGAATTCCATTATTGCTTTATGATTGTCATCTCTGCGCGTTGCAAATCTGCCGTCCTAATCCTAATTAAAAAGGACGTATATGCATTTCATATGACACACATACGTCCTTTTTAATTAGGACGGCAGAAATGCTGTGGTGGATACAGTATACGCAGTAAACAATCTAGAAATAATATTTCAAAATATGCTCTTAAGTACAGTCACATTCTAGCTAGTATTTAGTTTATAAACCCCCGGAACAAAAACAGGGGTGCCATAAGTTTGAAGTCGATCTCTCTCTCTCTCTCTCTCTCTGTGTTGTGTATGTGTGTCTGCCTATATTTGACATCGTATCTCTCTAACGGATGGACCGATTTCGATGCGGTTTTTTCATTCGAAAGCCAGTTTCCTTGCGGTGCTTCTTAGCTATGTTTGGCAAAAAACAGTCGAGCAGTTTAAAGAGTATCAGCTTTTTTCAAATTCCTTTTTTATTAACGTATGATTAACATACATACATACATATCGTCACGCCTCTTTCCCACACGGGTAGGCAGATACTACTTTGTTCCACTTGCTACAATCCTGACATACCTCTTTCGCTTCATCCACATTCATCAATCTCTTCACACATGCTCGTCGTTTCGGGTACTTTTGACCTGGCTTTTTTCCAAAACGTCCCCAATGATTAATCGATTACTAATTGTATAGCTTTTTTTAATTTTTAATTAAATGTTACTATTATACGTCAAGGAAGAACAAGCCACTCGGTTACCTAAAGATCTCAGTAATCACTAGTTATACTTGCTTGGTTTAATATTTTACTTTGTTTGTAGATTGAATATTGCATTTTATTTAAACTGTATAAGGGTTGGCAAAGGGTTAAAATCTTTGTTTGTGGCTTTTAGTTTGCGCTATGCCACAAAGTTTTTGAGTCCAGTTTGGGCTCTTTGTGACTTTGTGGAAGCCTGCGGGTGTTTTCGTGTTTGCAGAAACGGAATGCTTTTAGTACTGCGGGAAATATACCAAAGTTATGTTAGTTATTTTCATTTACTTCTGTTTGACGTGACGGTATATGATCGCTTTTAATTATTTAATTGTATATTATTTTTGAAGCGAACACTTCTTTAGCGGCGTTGAGCTCTTTTGGGATGGGTAAAAAAAATGTTAAACTCGCGTCAGGCGTAAGACGAAGGGAGAGTTTAAGAACCAGTACCAGGATATCAGGATCCTCTAGTAGCTTATTTAGAAATACGAATGAAGCTAGAGTCGCGTTCGTTTTTTGAAGTGTACGTTAATTCCGTCGCTTTAACGCGTATGTGCGTTTGGCCTAGTGGTATAAGGTGCGATAACAGTGCGTTCTCTCAAGTGACCGCAGTTCGAATCTCGTGTACATTTTTTTTTCTTGTTTTTTTTTATTATTTTTGCTCGAGTGTGCGTGTGTGTAGGTAGTTTCACATCTGCCGGCACTCCCGGAGTGCTACCCGGTGTTTTTTATTGTTAAAAGGATCGCCTGCTGTTTTTTAATTCAAAGGTAACAATACAATACAATACAAATACTCTTTCTTGAACACCACAAATCAGTTCAAAAACGATACAGAAACAAAGAACAAACTATACAATAGGCGGTCTTATCGCTTAAAAGCGATCTCTACTAGACAACCTTTAAGACAGAGAAATAAGTCTCGAGTAACAGTCGAGTCAAGACCCAAGAGAGTCAAGAGTCGAGGGTCGAGTTAGAGTCGGTAACTTTGTTGGTAAGGTAGTTTCATGATTTGTTCATTTTCTTGTTAGTTAGTGGATGTCTTTTGGCTAATGATGATGATGATGATCATGAAATGCAATAGCATTTATAATACGTTAATCTTAATGATAGTTGCCTTATGTCTGCACACGCATCGCGTACGCGCTCCAGAATTTTATGACAGGCTTAAATACTTCAGTAATTTATGAATCTCGAGAGATATTAAATTTCTTGCATTGTTTCACATGACAGCCGACTACGTTAAAAGTAGGCTACATGCTCTTCAATTAATTCCAACTTTCTTGGCTGTAAACATCTCAGAGCACTTGGAGACTTCCTTGCATACTTTCGGGTTTCTAAATCTAAAATTATTAAGATTGGGTTGGGCTTTGATGAGTGAGTAACTTAGGACTTTATTTATACAACAAATAAATAAATAAATATCTTAGGAAAATCGACACCAATTGGCATAGGCCCAAACTAAGCAAACCTTGTAATACTATGGGTACTAGACAAGGGGTTAACGTACTTTTATATTATGTAAATAAGATACATACTTAAATACACAATAAACATCTAAGACTCGAGAACAAACAGTCGTATTTTCATACAAATATCTGATCCTACTGGGGATCGAACCTGGGACCTCAAGTTTCGTAGTTAAAACAGTTTATTTTGCAAATAGGCCGCCAAGGGCTCTTTTACGTGGCTTTTATGAAACTACCAGCGCATTTGGAAAAACCATAATTGCTAAGAAGAATGCGCCGCAAGAAACTTAGCATAAGGTGATATTTTCAAAACAAATACATATACAATAACTAGCTGTTACCAGCGACTTCGCCTGCAAAAAATTCGTTTATCGCTATCCCGCGGGAACTACGCAATTTTCCGGGATAAAAAGTAGCCTATGTGCTATTCCAGACTTTTCTCTATCTATGTGCCAAATTTCATCCAGATCCGTTGGACCGTTCTGGCGTGATTGAGTAACAAACAAACATCCATCCATCCATCCATCCACCCATCTATCCATCCATACTTTCGCATTTATAATATTAGCTAGATTAAATTCTACTTTACCTACTAATACCAGTACTATGTAATAATAAGTGTTAGGTACTTCTTCATCGAACGCTATTCATAAAGCATCATTTCGCTTTCATTTAAATCATTCCAGTGGAAATTGATATCATTTTTTCCAAACCGCCGTTTGTCAACATTGCCTCTGCTTATATTTTGCAAAAGAAGTCCGAGCCGGAATCCGGCTGCTTTACAAACATAATCCTGTAGGCTTATTGTCTAACTCGCTCGCAATCGCCATCGTGTTCATTTTGACAGTTCATGTATGGGCTGACAATTGGCATCGGAATCAGCTAGCTGTCACATCCATACAAGAACTGTCAAAATGAACACGATGGCAATTGCGAGCGAGTTAGACAATAAGCCTACAGATTTATGAAGATGTTTACCACATTTGTAGGTATAAAACGGTATACCTCGTTATTGTTACCTTCGATTTCATAGGTTTTATAAAAGAAACAGATGTGTTTTAATTTTTTTTTTTTACTTTGATAATAAACTTTTTGTCTAACTGTCATCATCGTCATTTACAATCTTATTTTGGCACTGTGTTGTCAAAGTATCCGTTACTCGTATCCTTATGTGGCTCATAATATGTTCGTTGTATCATTTATTTCATTGATCTCGAATATCACTATTTATAATTTTTATCATTTTGATACCTAATCTTTTTGATGAATAAAAACAGTTACCTGCAAAACCAGTCCTACGCTTCCTCGTAAATCAACATAATTATATCACACAAATGGAACGTGGAAGAAGCTTGGTTCGGAGTTTTTTGTTAATTAATGGATCTTCGCAAAGTAACGTCTGATTAAATCGATTACTTAATCATTGTTGTTTTTTAATATAAAACTACCATGCAGTGCCACTACCGTATTTTGCCAACAATAATGATGACGATAAAAACAAGCGTAGTTAGTTGGGTAGGGTAGGGTAGCAAAGCAAAAAGGCTACCGTTCTTAGAAGAAGGACTTCGTAACAGTCCGAAACGTGTCGAGTATTTCTCAATTTACTACCGTATTTTTTAACATTAGGGGTTTTTCATACTAATTTTTACAGCGTTTTTGAAACCATTAAAAACATCAATTATGGCTAGATCATAGGCCAATTGAAATTAATCGCGCATCTTTTTCTCGGTCCACTAACCCTTGTGTGGTAAGCGGTATTAGCATGGAACCGAAGCAAATCAACTGAAAGGACGGTAAACACGAAGTGACGGAGACGTTCGGGATGTGAAAAGTGGTACGGTTCTGCTTCGCTCGAAAAATTGTTTTGGTTGCTGTGGTAGATTTATGTCGGGCGAGTAAGACGAATGTGACAGGAAATAGAGCGTGAGAAAAAGGACTTGCGAATAATTTATGTAAATCTGTATAAGTTAACTTAATGGTATGATTCAATCACTCGGCAAAACCGTTTTTTGCGGGCTTCTGAAGCGATATATTGGTTTCATTTAAATTATAAATCGCTTCATCGTAGTCATCTTAAGCCTACGGCCCACTGCTGGGTATAAGCCTCCTCTCACAATGAGAGGGCTTGGGCCATAGATACCACGCGGGCCTGGTTGTGGATTGGAAACTTCACACACACAATTTAACGTCTTCGCAGTTGTATACGGGTTTCCTCTCGACGTTTTCCTTCACTGAAAAGCTCATGGTACATATTTGTGCAAAATGAACGTAAGACAAATACAATTAACAAAAACTGACATATTAATGTAAAACAAATACTGAGATACGCACAAAGGCATCATACCTTTCATGCTATAAAACTGTCAGTTACACTCAAGTCTGTCAAAATCATAGTCGATTATGACGACGCGATCCAATAATTCTAGTCCCTGGTCCTTCCCTAGGGCGATAATGAAATAAAATAATTAGCAAACGATGAACGAAAACTGTTTAAAGGTAGAAGTGTCATTTATTAATTTATTGGGTTATCAGAATTGGCGTGATGTTCAATTGTTTTGAGTTTACGATCGCAGTTTCGACGTCTATTAATAAAGTTACTTTATGACGAGATTAATTTATGTACTATTGTTTGATCAATTTGGTTTTTAAAGAAATAATGAAGTCTTGTATTTGTGGTTACTGCTTAATATTTCATTTGTTACAGTACCTATATGAAATGTCACTGGCAGATATAGATTATAGCTTTTAGCAAGCATAAAATAGCTTTACTTATACTTTTCAAACATAGTGTTACCATGATGTTTTGGAATAGCATTTACAGGTAATGAATAGCAACTGACTAAATAGTTTAAATGCTGAATTCATTCTTAATACAAAATACCTAATTAAAATCATGATTATTTTTATACCACTTTAATTTATTATTTTTTACCCGGATGTAGCGAAGCCCAAAAGGAGGGTTATTTTTGTTTCATTTCTTCGTTTACGTCAAATAATTATAATGACGACGCGGTTGGCCTAGTTGGTAGTGACCCTGCCTGCGAAGCAAGCGTCCCGGGTTCGAAACCTGGTAAGGGCAAATATTAGTGTGATGAGCACGAATACTTGTTCCTGAGTCATGAATGTTTCTATCTATTTAAGTATACCTTAGGTCCGTGGGGTCCCAGCGCGCATATATTCATGAAAGAATTGACTAAGAGGCTGATCGACTGCAACGGAGACCAAAGAGCTGGCAGCTTCCTCGCTCAGCGTATTAGTATTGCAATACAGCGGGGAAATGCTGCCAGCATCTTTGGCTCAATGCCGCGGGGGAGTACGTTTTTAGATTTATTTTAGTTTTAGTTAAATTAGTTTATCTTGTTATTTATATTTAAGTTGTATTTTAGGAGTTTTATTAATATGGTAAATAAATTTTAAGTATTTATTTCTCTATATAAGTATGTATATCGTTGTCTAGTGCCCATAACACAAGCCTTACTTGCACTTATTTTGGGACTAGGTCAATTTGTGTGAATTGTTCCCTGATAAAACAAAAAAAAAAAAAAAAAAAACAGGAAATTACAACATCAGTCATGACAAATATTCAGGTACTACATTCAGGCGTTACTTTGCGAAAGTCTATGTAATATTAAACGGTCACCCTTATTGCTACTCAGCGAAATAGTGAGGTCAAGTTTTGTGACATAGGAGTATTGTTTGTGGTGGTGGGTTTGGTTGTGTTCGCGTTGATTCTTTCGTTTTCTATACTTCATTTAATTTAGAATGAGAAACCACAATAGCATTATATTGCGCCTGGTCAACTATTTCTTACCTAACAAATAATACAGTGCAATAGTTTGGCAGCCGCAAAATAAAATTGTTTTGATGTCACTTTATTTGCGTGTCGTCAATTGTTACTCTAGGACAAATTGTTAAGAGATTACAGTTCACGAACCGCAATATAATGTTGTTGTGGTTTCTCATCCTAAATTAAATGAAGTTTAATGCGTGGAGACGATTTGACTTTAACCGCCCGCAACTGTTTCATTTTTATTATAAGAAAGATGTTCGCATTATTTATTTCAAGGTGTGGTTATCCGGCTATATACTTTTAGTTACCACACGAATAGTGACAGGAAAAGTAACATGTAAAGATAATCTGAAGGCAACTCTCGTCGTAACATCTCTGCGCTTACGTTTCTTGGTACTTGAACTCGAATTTCAAAGCCTACAATTTGATTGGCTGTCACCGCCACTCCACTTATCACGCAAAGTATACAAATTACTTTTTAACGCACAATTTACATAGATCGTTGCGGCAGTTTGTTGGCAGTTTGTGAATTAAGCGGTGAAAATGACTCTACCATCACATTTGGTATTCATTATAGTTCGTCACCTGAGAATTTACTACAAGTTTCCTGTATGGAAACATTTGTCAACTAGAATTCAGAAATCCTGAAAAATATTTACAGGTCATAGTCGCATTATCATTTAACTAGCGACCCGCCCCGGCTTCGCACAGTATATTATGCATGTATTATACATATAAACCTTTCTCTTGATTCACTCTATCTATTAAAAAAAACCGCATCAAAATCCGTTGCGTAGTTTCAAAGATTTAAGCATACATAGGGACATAGAAAAGCATACATAGGGACAAAGAAAGCGACTTTGTATTATACTATGTAGTGATGACATAATATTATTTGACTGTTTCTACTAAATTATTAAAAATTCCGATATAAAAGGTACGTTACATACTTTGAATTAGGTAGTAAGCTGCACAGACAAAAAAAAGTTTTTCTTCATTCGATCTGATTCTTTGTCTTAAAGTAGATTTTATTATGCAGACTCACTGGACTGGACACGCTTTGACAATTCTTACTACAGCTTCCCATTCTCCGCCCAAACGGTCACTATTTGGAGTTCGCCTCATTTCTTTTTCAAATTGTGATATCATCTTGGGCCCTTGTCGCTTTAGTTTTGAAAGTCATCATGCTCGGGTAAGCGAGTTTGCGTTGTAGACTTGAAACATTTTTATGTGGTCTCCGTTTTTATTTAAACAGCCATTTTTGTTCAAAAGTTGAAGCATTCGAGTTTCAATTCCATAAAGTGGTGTTCCATTAAAATTTATTCAAGAATTACTTTCGGTTACGTTTTTTTAGCAATTCCACTGACGGATACAGGCGTTTCATAATGAGCCTTATTTTTTACTGTCGTTGCAAATTCAGGAGTCTTCATATAAATAGCAATGCCAGCGCTGTGTTCTACAAAATTGTTTTTTAACAGCTTTCAAAGTAATTAATTGGGTAAGCAAGGTCTTTAAGAATTCTTCCGGAATATTCCAGCAGGTGAGTTAGTTTGACTAAAAACTCCTACAAAGATTTTTCGTTTAAATTTTCTATTCAAAATTTAGTCCCGCCCTTGACTTTGAACATCAAGCAATGTGTGGAGACATTTGTTAACTGTGATTCAAAAAGCCTGAAAAACGCTTACAGGGCTATATTTAGGGTTCCGTAACTCAAAAGGAAAAAAACGGAACCCTTATAGGATCACTTTGTTGTCCGTCCGTCCGTCTGTCAAGACCCCTTTTCTCTGAACTGAAATTTATATCAAATTCTCAGGTCTACTGGCCCTTGAAGCTGTGAAAAAATCAAACTTCTAAGCTAACGCAATCAAAAGGAAAAGTCGTTTATGCCGCAAATTTTCGAAAGTCGCAAGGGAATCAAAACCTACAGGGTACTTCCCGTGAACTCAGAATCTTGAAATTTGGTATGAAGGTAGGTCTTATAGCACAGATTAAGGAATAATTGCGAAAACCGTAAATATGTATGTATGTCTGTATAAATCAGTGACCAATATTAAAGTGACCCCACCTTGCGTACATTTTGCTTTGGAGCAGGGCTCTGCTTACACTGGTTTATAGATATTTATAGATAATGATAGTAACCCTCGGTGCGCGAGTCTGACTCGCACTTGGCCGGTTTTTAGCTAAACTAATCCAACCACACATTTACTATGTAAGAATTTGTCACTGATGTCATTTTTATGAAAACCTTTAGCAACTATTCACACTGAAGAATGACAAATGAAATATCAAACACTTTCCCGCGACAAAAAAACCATTCGACCCTTCAAACTCCTTCAATTCCCATTTGAAGCCATCCAACAATAATGAGTCAATATTATTGGCCGCTGCCGACAGTACTACAGACGGTAAAGGAAAACAATTTCTCTGGAGATGTCAGCAAGTCAACAAGGGCGGAAGCTACGTGACATCATAGTACCGGCGGGATACTGTGATGGAACAGTAATACAACTATTATTATCATCGTGAGTCCCCACGTACTTTACAAATAAAAAATCGTTCAATGAGTGAACGTTAAATTTGCTGCCATAATCTCCAAAATTACAAAATTTGGTGAATGAAACTGGTGATCGGTTTTAAGCACTAGAGGTACACGACATATATCGGATAAAAAAAAGGGAAATCGGGAGGACTGCCCCAAAAAATTGGGATTTTACCTGAGACAAGCAGTTTACTTATAAAATAAAAATATCGTCAAAACTCAATTGAATTGTATTGATAAATAAAATAATATGAAATTTACAGAGGTAACAGTTTAAGTAAGTACTAATAAATTATGAAGTTTCGTTGATTTATTATTGTAAAATAATAAAAGACTGGCTTCTACAACATTTGCAACATCTTTGGTACATAAATACATAATATTGTAAATGATTTCAAAATCCTTCTTATCCCGACAACCTAAATTTTATAAAACGAATAAAAAATGTGATGTAAATAACACGTGTCACTAAAACTAAATCATTCGTTACAAGTAATTTATCTTTGTTGACGCCATTACTTACGATCATCTATAGTAAGCAATGGCTCGTAAACAAGACTAGTTTTTGCACCGATATTGCTCACTTGTACGGCAGAGAACGTAACGTGGCATGAACGAGGAAAACTGTCATTGCTAAGGATTTATTAAGGCACATCGATCTTTCTTCGTCATATTCATGTGTTTTGCGTCGAACATTTTGTATCTACTAATTGTTTTCATTATCTCCAATTATTTAAAGACACTTGCTTGAATAATTTTTATGGCACAATATGAAATACACATTTTCATTATATAACATTTTTCATTACCAATGTATCATCATGTCTCATAAATATTGTACGTTTTATTAAGTAAGTATCTTGTATTAATGAACAGAAATAAAATAAATTAAATTATGAAAAATAATACGAAGGAAGAAGAAAACTCCGGCAACAGGCTTTTCTTTCAATTAAATAAAGCAGACGGGGATAATTTTTAAGTTTGGATTTGAAGACCCTTTTAAAAATGTTCTCTTCTTCTTGTATTTAAGAGCCAGGCTCTTGTCGGTGGAGTAGTCGCCACTCCGCTCGGTCCTCAGCCAGCCTTTTGACCTCCCGATACGACGCGACCCCCACTCTCTCCTTCACCTGGTCAAAATACGTTAGTCTTGGCCTTCCTCTGCCTCGTCTCCCTTCCACTTTTCCTTCCAGCAGGTTTAGAAAGAATTCGATAAAAATAAAAAAAAATAAAAATGTAAAAATAAAGATAAAAATGAATACTTGTAATTATTGTAACGTACTGCTATCAAAAGATTCGCTGCGCGACATTCGTATGACATAAAATGAGGCAATAATATCTCGCCCAACCCAAATAGACGCTTCGGGGAACTATGTTCACCGACGATTAGAATAGCTTGGTCGGTATGGGAAATATGACGCTCGATGGTACTAGACGTCGACTAGAATAAGTCAGAAAGTTGTGAATGACAGTCGTGATTTCGCTGTTAATCGGTTTTCTCTTGCATGAAATAGGGTAGGTAGATCACCTGATGGTAAACGGTCCACTCACTAGGGCTAAGTTGGAATACCTTATTGGAACCAGTTCCCTACCGGTTGCCTTAAATTCCACGCCGGAACACAGCAGTGTAAACACTGCTGTTTGGTGGCAGGGTGATGAGTAAGATTGCACCAAGTTTAGCAATAATTACCATAACCGATGATTTAGACGAACATGTTAAAAGTTATCGTTAAAGTAAGCAGTGCAACTCACGCTTAGCTGTAAAAATAATAGTTGGTGACACGAAAATTTGTAATATAAAAATCGGGAAGCAAAGGTTTCCATTAAAAGAAAAACAACTATAAACACTGTTTTCTTCAAAAGATCCCATTTGCAAACCGAAATCTAATATTAATAACCGAAACTAATACCTAAATAAGTTATTCAAATTTTATATTGTTTGTCCTCAGGTACTCGACGTCAAAGTGGTTTAAAGAAATGTGGGTCAATATTTCTGAAATCTCCACACACGCTCCCTGAACGAACCTGCCATGACCTCCGAAACCCCCATCGATGCCAAAAAGAAAGCAGACGCCAAAAAAGACTGCGCCAAATTCGCAGAAGACAAAGCAACAAGCGAAAAAACAATAGAAGGTGACAAAAGGAAAAAATCTCACGAACTAATGCGCTTAGTCTACGAACTACCCGAAGAGATCAAAAGACCGGAGGTCACTGAAAACAACAACATGCTTAAAGAAAACCCACCAGTCATGATAGTCGAGATAACAGATCAAAATGGTTGTGAACTGGACAAGAAATGTGATAACGATTACCTTACAGAAATAGAATCTAGTCCCGAAAATTTAGGCAATAGTGTCGTTTATGACGTTTTAGCTACTAACGAACTAATAATGCATGCTGAAGAGTATAAAGAAGTGATAGTGCGTTCGTCGCCGGACGACTGTACCGACGAAGACTTGTCAAAGCTTAAGAAGTTGCTTGAGAGTAGTCCAAAAGTTCTTGATAGGTATCTTAGGGATTGTGCGTCGAGTGATGAAGTGAATAGATTGCATAGATTGACGTCGTCGGGGCCGCTCTCGCCACGGCCGAACCACCAGGCACGAAGTACGTCCGTGACGTCAGACCTCTTCCAACTGTGGCTCGCTTCGTCGCCTGTTAAGGTAAGTGATAATGACACGTGTAACTAACACAAGCAATGAGGTTAGGGCTTAGATTACCAAGCGTGTAGAAACATGTGTTAAGTTTAACATTGGCTGTGACTTACAATGAATTTACACATGGTAGAGTTGTTCTTATAATGTAACTTTTATTTATTTATTTAGAAAGCAAACTGTTACATCTTGATGCTATTACAACGTATTACTAAACCGGGATGAGAAAGGGATCGAAAAAAATCTGTCGTTCTATATACTTACGTCAAAATATATACGGAATGACAGATTTTTCGACCCTTTTCTCATCGCGGTATTACTAAAATGCACATACATAATGTTTTCTAGAAAAGTGACAGCTCCATCAATTTTAAAACAGAACTTTTAATTCATGCCAGAGCTAAACAGAACAGGTTAACTTGCCTACGTTGTTTTATGGACTCTATTATACCAGCATGAAAACATTAACCCCACCAAGACAAAAAACTATTTTAGACGTAGAAATCAAAGAATTACACAATAAAAATATAAACTGAAACGAGCTTTAAGGATTCGGCTATCTTCTATCTATAGGATCTATCTTAACTTATTACACTGTTTTAGAGACCTCTCTTGCAACTTATTTTATAGAGTCAGTCGTTACTTTGCGGAGGTCCATTTCAATGAACAAAAACATTTAGGTACCTTGACCCAAGTGCAGCGGAGTGCATAGCACAGAAGTATATAAATGATTTTTGTTCATTTTATTACAACTTAATTTCATCTCCAGACATCCGAAAATAGGTGAGTCCACGTACTAACCTCGTGTTAGCTGACGTCACGCACTTATGCTGACAGAAGTCATATAGAAACGGCATACGATGGGCATACGTCAATAAATGCTGGGCTATTATTCTACGTTATGTCGTGTATGGAATGAACAAGATATAAAAGCAATGATTAAAGTGCTGGTAGCAATAAATATTCTACCGGTATTGAATAGGCAGTGCCAAAGACAGAAACATCGTGTTTGCTTGAAAAACTAACCCTTAGCTTACGGATCATCATATATACTAACAGTGAACTTTACTATAAACATTATAGTCTCTTCAAATAAATCCGGAACAAGTATTGCAGGTGATTGGTTTAGTTTTACTGAGCACCCCATGTAAATGATTTCAGGATTTTTCAATTTTAATCTTTACAGGAGTGTTCAGTTAAAGTGATTAGATCACCTTCTGAAATATTTGGGAATAGCTCTAAGACATTGTTGCTGTTATGATCACAACCCGGATTAAGTAAAGACACAAAAATGTATTATTTACTAACAAATTTGTATGGAAAGCGATGTTTACTGTCGCGTGGAATACCTAGCGAATGAAATTCACATAATTTTTATAAAAACAAAAAAAAAATACTTATAATCAGAATTGTAACAACTCAAGACTAAAAAAGAACTTTAATACCTACTCACTGATGCATAAATTATGTATGCGATATTTAATTAATCACTAGCACTAATACTGAATAATAATCTTTAATGAGGGATTTATGGTTTTGGGTTTGTTCGTGTGTATTTATAAAGAAAAGTTGCGACAAAAATTTACAGATTTAAAGTTAATTTTACAGCGGATACAGCTGAATGAAAGTATGGAACTGCTTTTAAATACATATTTTAATATTTTTATATCCTGCACTTTAATTTCGTTCCATAAAATAATTATTATACCTAATTAAAGATTTATGCAATAATGGTTTACATTATAATAACATTTCCGGAACTGTACTGTCTAGCAATAGTTAACTGTTCACTATTCGTAAAACTTTGCATCGATATATCATCAATGTATAACTATCGAGCAAAATTTACAAATCGCTTTTCATACAACTTATGCCGAAAGTGACGTGTTATTTTTGTTCATAATGGTACCTACATTTTCAATTTTCCTTGGACAATAGATAGACTCGCTCTAGAGCCACAGAGTGCTTGATTCAATTTAGTTCACTATTCGCGGTATCTTATCTGAACAGGTGTTAAGTACCTTTTACTGATAACGTGGATAACATTGAACTAGTTAGGTTAGGTTTGCTAACCGTATATACTACTTGTTATTTGATCGAACGTTATTGGATTTGTCTTTTTAACAGAATTAAAAAAAAATACAACCGAATATAGAACCTCCTCCTTTTTTTGAAATCAGTTCAAAAGGAGGAGAATCTCAATGAGACTGCTGATCATAAAAATATTTTATTTAGGTATCAGGTCTATATCCCTTACGGAGTAGACAGAGCCTGAGGTGACAGACCTAAAGTCCACGTTTGGCATGTTTGTGGGCGTATAGGTGGAAAGGGGAATCAAAATAGTGATGGGTTGTTGCCGCATTCCCTATAACATGATTCCTACGATTTGCGCCGAATGTACCATTTGCTTCTCTTCCCGCGCAAATAGTAAAAGAACATTGATGGAATCGGCGAAAATCGTATATGATTATAACTGACGTGATAACTCACTATGATTTATGATAATTGAAATTATCAGTCAAAATACCTTTTATTCTGTAGCTCCGGAACATTCTTCTGCTATTGCCAATTGACAAGCGATACGGCTTGACGTTATCACTCGAGTCCTTCCGCCCTCGATACATAGATAATGCTAAAAGCCTCTCTTAACCGTATAGTAAATCATGTGTGCTAGTAACTGGAAACGAATACTGTGAACACCACAGATAACACTTCACCCCGTATTATAGGGACTATAGAAACAAAGAAATGCGATAATAGAATAGAATAGAATAATTTATTTGCTAGAATACATTCATGAATAGGGTAGGTACAGGATGTTATGGTAGATACAAAACAGTATTCAGTCGACACAAGGAACGACATGCTAATTACAATTTTCTGCTCCGGTATGTAAGCTTCAAGATTATACAATATTAAATAATAATAGAATGGCAAATCATAATTAAAATAGTCAAACAAAATATTAAAATTAAATATAAATAAAAATAATCAATTCAGTTAGTGCTATTATTATTAAGATAATCATTTAAAATCTAGAAATTCTCTTATGCTATAAAAACAACATTCCAACAGCCATTTGGTAAGTTTTGTCTTAAATTCTTGACCTTGAAAAGTCCTCAAATGAAACGGTAGAACATTGTACAACACTATGCACATGTTGTAGGCATTCTTTTTGTAAATAGCACTACTACAGCGAGGTTCATCATTTATTCATTTACATTCTTGTACTTTTAACTATTGTTAACGGTGTTTTCTTCTAGTGTACGCACACATCCCAGAATTATGATTAAAGCGACCGCTAAAGGTTGGTAAAGTTGGATTATAAAATTAAAAGATTTTATGTATACTACCTACTCAAAAGAAGATAAATGCCAGCAGAGTTTTATGCGTAAAGTGAAAATGTAAGTAAATAATTATGTGTTTACTATTTCTTATTCAAATTAGGGTTTCAGTAATACCTACTGAATAGTGCAAGATAAATATTATTTAATGAATTAATACATTCAAGTAAAACGAAAACTATTTTGCGGTTTAATATTACTGATGATATTCATGTGGCACTTTATTTTCTTTTGAGTGCTAAGTATACGTGGAAAGTGAAGATGAACAAATTTTTTTACTTTTAAAAATACAACTAATGGCACTCGTGAATATTGCACTGTCATGACAGGATTTATCACTCACTCACTTATCCTTTATTATTGTAATGTTTGCAAGTAAGTAGGAGTAGGTATGTTATTATTTATGCAAGTTGTCCGTAATGCACGTTTCAAAACATGCGAACCATTTTTATCGCGGTTGGATTGACTTGAAATTTGGTATTAAGTAGAAAGTTAAAAAAGGTCAATTATATAATTTGATTCCCTTTCCACCTATACACCCATAATCATGCTAATCGTGGCCTTTAGGTATTTTACTTTTGCTCTATCTACCCTGTAAGCTGCACAGCATATTTATAAATAAATCTTTTCATGAAAAATCAGCTTCAAGATGAATCGTAATTCGTTTTTAATGTAATTAAAAACCTGTTTAAAGTGCCTAATTGGCCTTAAGATTGGCCTTTTAATATGTAAATGTATATTTCCCGATTTTCCCGGCAAGAAAATTAATTATCAACATTGGTTCAAAACTTTTTAAATGAAATCTGTCTGAATGAACCTTACAAATTTTATAATAGCAATGTTTCTGTTTCCTCTGAATCAGGACTCATCATATTATTATATTTGTTAAATGGAAAGTAAGCACAAAGTTATTCACGAAATCCAAAGTAAATTGAGACATAAAGAAATATTGAGTGGGTTTCAAATAGGTGTATTTAATTACCTAATTAATCAGTTACAAGCCGAACATTAAACTGTAAATGAGAGAGGTATCTTTAATGAGAAGTATTATCAAGAATTTACTGTTAATCATACGTTTAAGATCGAATCTAAATAATCTTTTTAGTGTGACAATGAGTTATTACAAAAATGTAAGCTAAAACTAAAATAGTTGTGTTTTGAGCAAAAATCTAAAGTGCATATCTATATATATAAAAGAAGAAACTGACTGACTGACTGACTGACTGATTGACTGACTGACTGACTGACTGACTGACTGACTGACTGACTGACATATCAACGCACAGCCCAAACCGCTGGTTCTAGAGATTCCAAATTTGGCACGTAGGTTCCTTATAAGGTCTAGGGGTGCACTAAGAAAGGATTTTTCAAAATTCGACCTCTAAAGGGGTTAAATGGGGGTCCAAAGTTTGTATGGGGAAACAAGATTAGTTAAACTATTTTATTCGAAACTTCACAGGAGTATTCCTAACGATAAATGAGTAAACACCTGTTTCAGGTTTTTTGAAAATTCAACCCCTAAAAGGGGATAGGGGATGACAAAGTCTGAAAATCAACGTGGGTGTTATTATTATTATATTATAGTGGGTAGTATTGTTTGTACGGTTTATCGGGTCGCAGATTAAGAAAACAACAACACACATACCTACCTGACACACACACACACATACACTAATTTCCAGGGGAACGGGAAAAAACGGGATTTATATTATTCGATTCCGCGTGACCCTATCTCAGTAGGTAACTATACTTAATAAATATAGACTCTTCAAATTTCGTACACAAATAGATGATTATAAAACTAAGAAAATAATTTCAGGATTTTTGGAAATTCTCACGGGATAAGGAAAAAACGGGATTTATATATTCAGTACAACGAAATCCTATGAATTATAATTACTAGACTTCAAATTTGGCATAGAAGTAAGTGAGTGTAATAGTAAAAAACAGTTTTAAGGTTAAGGATTTTCGAAAATTCCAACGGGATAAGGAAAAAACGGGATGTATTATTCAGTTCTACGGGATCGATTTTTCGTTTTAATGATCGTAGAAAACTGAAATTTGGCCTTCAGGTTCCTTGGGGAGTATAGGGGAGCACTACAAAAGGATTTCCCAAAATTTTGACGGAAATGAACGGGAAAAAACGGGATTTTTTATTATATACTGCAGGTCGTAGAAAGTTGAAATTTGGCATGTAGGTTGCTTGGCGAATGTAAGGAAGCATTAAGAGACAATTTTCCAAAATTCCCACGGGAACGGGAAATAACGGGATTTGTTTTACTGGTCGTAGAAAGCTGAAATTTGGCATGTAGGTTGCTTGATGAGTGCAAAGAAGCTATAAAAGATAATTTTCCAAAATTCCCACGGGAACGGGAAAACGCGACTTTTCGTTTTACTGGTTGTACAACGCTTAAATTCGGCAGTTAGGTTGTTTGGAGAGTGTAGAGGAGCATTAAGAGAGGAATCTCCAAAATTCCCACGGGAACGGGAAAAACGGGTTTTTTTCATTTTACTGGTCGTAGAAAACTGAAATTTGTCAAGTGGGTTCCTTGGGGAGTGTAGGGAGCATTAAAAGATCATTTCCCGAAATTCTTAAGGGAACGGGAAAAAACGGGATTTAAATACTCCTGGTACACGCGGGCAAAAGCTATTTGTCAATAAATGAAGTCTACGCGGACGAAGTCGCGGGAAAAAGCTATTATAACATAAGAATTTATAAAGTAACATACTAAAATAAAGCAAAACCTTATACGAATTAAACGGACTCTTTTTTAAACCAATCTAAAAGTTTATGCCGTATTGTTATCAGTACCAAAAAAATACTTAAAACCCGCAAAATAATGTAAGAAGCGAAATTATGTCTTGTCCTGCTCTATTTATAAGAAACATTTTATTTGCATAATCGTTCATTCACCCTCGATCTTTGGGAGTTTATGACTTGTGTTTGCTCGACTGGTTAGGGATGATTGTCGTAGATTTGGCTCTTTTACCGCGTATTTATAAATATACACTCAATACTCAATCATTAAGGATACAAAGAACGACAATTCTACGCACATTATCTGATTATACTCGTTAGGGTGGCTAGATTAGGAATATGGAATCTTCACCACAGGTGTTCCCAACCAAGGGCGCTCTAGGACCTGTCCTAGAAACATTTATCTGACTTGAAATGTGAATGAAATAATACATTCATATCCAACCAATGGATCCTTTAGAAATTATGAAATTAATTTTCTAAATTCGACTTTGAATATTTGATCTGAACGAAATAAACAGGCCAATTACTAAAACCGTTTTAAAAGCGGTTGAAAACATTTTAACAAAATTAATTATTAGGTAACTCGTTCTACAGGGTGTATCAGATAGCCCCTAACAATAATCAACTGGATATATAACCATAGTCATAGAACTAAAAAAAAATTAAAAAAAATTGGAGTAAATTCTTTTTTATGTTTTCTATAGGAATGATTACAGTTAATACTACCATTCCTATAGAAAATATATAAAAATAATACTTCAATTTTTTTAAAATATTTTTTTTAGCTTCTGTAGCTATGGTTATATACCCCAGTTGATTATTGTTAGGGGGTATCTGATACACCCTGTATGTATTGGCTCTTATTCGTATTTGTTAATACCTCTATGAGGGTTTACGGATCACCCCAACTGAAGCCCTCAAGAAAACCAGAACAGAAAAACTCCTCTACGCTGTCTAACAATGTTTTGTAAACTTAGTCGTAGAGAATAGGGAAGTAACTGCCTCTCGTCGACTTGTTTGCGGCGCACTTCAGCTGTTAGTCCGCTCACCTCTAATGGGGGACGCGACACGACCAATTACATACGAGTTTCAGTGGTTCCACAGCGAATTGGGGGACTTTTTAATGAACAAAAAACATTTACCTCGCTACTCCACTATTAACGTGCTACATACATACATACATATCGTCACGCCTCTTTCCCACAGGGGTAGGCAGAGACTTTGTTCCACTTGCTACGATCCTGACATACTTCTTTCGCTTCATCCACATTCATCAATCTCTTCATACATGCTCGTCGGTTTCGGGTACTCTTGACCTGGCCTTTCTCCAAAACGTCCCCAATTTGATCACGAAACGTCCGCCTAGGCCTTCCCCTCCCAACGCACCCATTCACACTCCCCATATAAATCTGTTTAGTTAATCTTCTTTCATCCATCCTCTCTACGTGACCAAACCAACTAAAGCATACTTTTTTCTATCCTAGTCACTATATTTTTTTTCACACCAGCACATTACCTTATCACACTATTCCTTATTCTATCTTTCAGTGATACACCTTCCATACTTCTTAACGTTCACGTGCTAATCTGTGTGAAATATATTTTTTATATATAGTGTGCTTGGAACACAAAAAAATCAAACTGGGGACGTTTCAGAAAAAGGCCAGGTCAAGAGTAACCGAAACCGACGAGCATGTATGAAGAGATTGATGAATGTGGATGAAGCGAAAGAGGTAGGTATGTTAGAATCGTAGCAAGTGGAACAAAGTAGTCTCTGCCTACCCCTGTGGGAAAGAGGCGTGACGATATTTATGTATGTATGTATGTGCTTGGAACAGGGGCCTTACCATGACGTCCTAATTCCGACTCAGTTCAAGTTTTAGCTGTCACTTTTAGTATGAATCTGACAGCGAGCGAACCTAAACTGAAACGCATTAAGACGACTTGGTAAGGCCCCACCAGGCCTTTACCTGGTAAATGTAACTAGTTCCATAAAAATAGAGGAATTAAGTATCCTCATCAAAAAACTTGTACGTACAATTTGTACATAAGAAATTGAAGATGTTCTGTTCCTTTCTTAAGTATCCATATTGTTTTGTATACCTAAATAATAACAATAATGACACTAGTGTGTAAGGCACATAAGATATACATAAATCCCACAAACTTTACCGTAGATACTGTAGATAGTGTTTCGATATCTCTATGGGATCATCCTCAAGGTTAGAGTACACTGAGCACAACTGTCTAGCGTGCATAATTTTGCTTTAAATGTATAAACTGGAACAATTACGAAAACGCTTGTCGAAATATCAGATAGCGTAATTGAATTTCATAAAATATTTTTTAAATTGGATTCCGCCGCCCGACGCATTTTTTAATGTGTTTCCACGTTGTTTTCGTTGTTTTACCGGTTAAATGAAAAATAACGGTATCGTTATTGGAATACCGTTACTCCAATCACTGATAATCCAAGGGATGAAACGTCATTTTAGCACTGAGTTATGGTTAAAATGGTTCGGTTAGTTTGAATAAACACCTTTACTTAGGTTTCATTAAAATTTTTGATTTATGATATTCTTGATTGATAAATGTAGTATAGAAACAATTTTTACAGGGTTATTATGTCAAACTTGCTGAAATATTCAGGAACAAATTTAAGAGACCTTGTATTTTCAACGGTCATTAAAAAAAGGAGGTTCTCAAATCGGCATGTAACATGCTTATTTTTCTCAAGGCGTATGTATAATATTCTCCAAACGCGTCCAGTGGTCAGGGAATATTGTATAAAATATACGAATTTTTATTCTTTAACCTTTGGTTAATAATTGTACGTATTTATGAATATTTACAAAAATCAAACAACAATACAAGCACAACAACGTAGGTAGGTAATGTGAATTACTGCATGCAAGCAAGCATACAGACATAAGTAATCATGCAACTGTTTTTAAACAGCTGCAACTTTGCCTAAACGAGTTTAAAGATAGTCCCTCTAAATCGAGTAGCCTAAATATCTGAAAAAAAAAAAAATTACCAACTTTTAAGTCTGGGCAATGTTGAGGCTAGATGGCAAAGTTGAGTACTTAAGTATTAAAATACGCACAGTTAAGTTTGAATGCATAATTGGACAAAATACATAATTTAATTTTCTGTGAAAATGCCATTTTTGCAGGATTTTTACAAAATAATCATGACCTAACCTAAACGCGATGAAAAAGTTCATCTAGCAGTAGTTCCTAAAATTGCATTATAATATTTTGAACGGCAAAGTTGCAACCAGTAGTGGTACACTTCAAAAGTACATCAGCAAGCGCGGCTATTCCCGACTAATTACTAAAACCGCACGTACTAAGATAATGTGTCCAAAGCAAATCTAAAATTCCCGACGCGCAGCCCCGAGAAATTCTGGGAAAGGAATTCAATCTGTACCCGGGACTAATTTGGTCCGTTACGGGAACTGGGATGCGATATGAATATTATTAACAAGGGATGCGCCGAATAATATTCGTAAATATTGGAACGCAGAATACATTGTGTAAGAATCACCCCATCCCAATTCTCAATTTTGCGGGTGGTAGGACCTTGTGCAAGGTCCGTCCGGATCGCTACCACCATCTTACTCGCTAATCCTGCCGCTAAGCAGCGGTGCTTGCATGCTGTGTTCCGGTGTGGAGAGTAAGACAGCCGCGGAAATTACAGGTACAAGAGGCATTTCATCTTAGCCCTTTAGGTTGGCAACGCATCTGCAATCCCTCCGGGTTGCGAGTGTCTATGGGCAGTGGTGATCGCTTGCTCGTTTGCCTTCCTATTCATATAAAAAAAAACCTCTAGTAGGGTTTAAGGGTATAGAATAGAAGCTAAATAAAAAACACCTTGAATATCTATTAAAAGAGCATTGATACTAAAGACCCCTAATAATAATAATAAAAAAAGAACTTTAAGTACTTACAAACGTTTCTAAGTGGGTAAATTAAGACCATGTTAGGACTAGAACTACAAAAGAGTGCTCATGACAGACCCCATAATTATTTCAACGATTCAACATACCTACATACATAAATATTTATCACGTCTTTATCACTTAGGTGAAAAGAGGAAAAATAATAGTGATGGGTTGCTAGCCGCAGGCATACATAGTTGTAAGTCTTTCGCCCATTCCCTCGATGGGCAACCATCTGCGCTGGTTCAAATTTGTTTTTATTAGTCAATATATCGCTCGGAACTCTTGTAGGTTGGAGTTCGATTCGTTCCGGACCGGTTTGAAATTCTTCGTATCTTTCCGATTCTGTTAATCTACGATTTCTTATTCAAGTGTTTTTCCGACGTGCTAGATAAGACAAATTTTTCCATAGTAAATATACAATTCATGGTACTTATGTTGTATACATGAGTAACTGTTCTTAATGTAAGTATAAGTCAAGTGCAGTAATGACTATTTATAACGTATTTAAATAAATCTAAATCACCTGCTGAACTAATCCCAAACTAAGCAAAGCTGGGTACTAGCCGACGAATAAACATGATTAGATAAAAATGAAACATACATAATTAAATGCCTACACAACTGCCTTTTTTATTCGTCATACAAGTGCTCCGAATAATTGTAAATATAATTTTAAAATAAAAAAAATATAAATATGTATGTAAACATAAAACACATGAAAAAGACGAATACAGGACAACACAAATGAACAAAGGTGAACTTATCCCTAAAAGGGACCTCTTCCAGTTAACCTAGTTATAATATCAGTTGTAAAATAAATTACTATATCTTCGTTTCTTTTAAATAACAGTTATTATTGCGCATTATTGGGTCCATGGCCATTAACTGGTGCCGTCACCTTAGGGCCCGATCGTCTAATATAACCCTACTTGGTTATATTTGGTATATGTCCTGTATCGGCAAAACACCTTCTTTTATTCGTCCGGCTTCAGTCTCGAGATAGTAATAAGAAGCCGTATAAAGGTTCTGTCGACCACCCGCGACCCTCTAATGGCTCAGTGTGACTTCGGCTTGACAAATAGAGGACAAGGCGTGAACAGAAAAGAATCTTTATATCGAAATTGATTTGCTCCGTTAGTTGAGTGTTGAAAAAGTTATTGACGTCACGCCCGATGTTTTTGGGGCGATTGGAGATTAACTTGATCTAAATATAACTGAGAAAAACTTTGTCTCAATTCTCATATCGTCAAGGCTTAAAAGTGGGTGCTATACACATTATTATACCTTTTGAACCCAGCACCCCTAGTTGCATAGTCAGTCACTATTCACCAGGCTCGTTGGTTGTCAAAGCTGGGGTACGCATTAAAATACATAAACTTTGAAATATGTATAATGAGTTAAAATACATAATGGTTCAAAATATAATATAATGCGATTTTCTCAGAAATTTGCAAGTTAATAGAATAGTTATAAACTAAACCTAACGTAACCTAAACCAAACTATATAATAAGCTATCAAAAATGTTTATCCAGCTATTAGTTACACAGAAAATACCATTATAATATTCTTAACCATTATGTATTTTAACCCATTATACGTTTAAAATTTTATATATTCTGATCCGCACCCAGTGAAAAAGGGGTAAGTTTAATTAAAATAAACGTATAAAAAGTTCCGAATTTATCCTTTTTTTTTCACGTGAACCTCATAATCATAAGATGTTGGACAGTTGATTGTGGGTCCCTCTGAAGCATTATTTCTTTAACTCACAAAGATTTTATTACAAGCATTATATTAACTTGCAATATACTATGTATGTATTAGTGGCGTGGCGTCCATAGAACTCGATTCCCACCGGCTTGCCTATTTTAAGGCAGTTGGGCAATTTATTGTGCAGAATTAGAGGAAAAGGCTAGTTAAGTTCCCTTCTAGTACGGGTCCTTAATGTAAAATACGGTCCCATCCTGAAGAAAGCATGAAACTTGGCATGAATGTAGCTGTCACAAATATCTGCTCCAATTTCGATATGGAAGCACGTCGAGAAATTATTTTTCCCCCCATCCCCCCCCCTTTTTATGTGCTAAATCGTGTTTTTTATTATTTTTTATGTAAACGGGTACAGCTATCAGAAAACTGTCAAGATCAATATGTTCCTTATTAAATGAGCTACAAAATGACACTTATTTCATAGTCGTAGAGGCATTACTTCTAGAGTTACAGCTCACCGAGTCTGACGTGGTTTTGGGGTCCAGATGATATGCCTAGTAACGTAAAAAAATTGGAGCTGGTTTCCGGAAGAAATTTTTTTTTTCGTAATTCCTGGCGCTACAACTTCGTGAAGTTTTTGACCATAACTTCGTCATTTT
The DNA here is from genome assembly GCA_963854515.1 of Pandemis heparana. NCBI lineage: Eukaryota > Metazoa > Arthropoda > Insecta > Lepidoptera > Tortricidae > Pandemis > Pandemis heparana. Next base: position 4,671,429 of record OY978028.1, read on the forward strand.
ATATCCGAATTTCAAACTGAATTGTATTGTAAAGTTTAATAATTTATTTTCATTATCGTAGTACATTATTTTAGTCTGGAGTCTTTAATTTTGGTGCAAGAAATAAAAGTCCGTAATATTTTTCCAAGATTATCATGTTTCTATTTATAGCTCTTAAACGTGAAAATTAATGCAATTACGGTTCAGAGCACAAAAATAGTATATTTAACTAGCTTTCATACCCCACATGTATTCGTGCCTTGCATAAGTTGGGTGTAATTTTAATTTTTCAAAACGCGGTGACGGCCAATTTAATGACGTCATAACTGGTGACCTTGACACCTCAGAAACTGTCTCCCGGCAGTTTTGGGGTCCAGATGATATGCCTAGTAACATATAAAAATTTGGTGCGCATACAAGGTCAGATTAGACTTACGTGCCGGCACTTATTAAAAGTTGCATTTTTAATAAAACTTTTAAGTAACATGTACATATTTTGTAAACTATACGTTCTATCAACATACGTTCAAAGACAATATTGTAGCTAATTTAATAAGGAGCATATTGATCCTTGACAGTTTTCTGATAGCTGTACCCGTTTTCAAAAAAATAATAAAAACCACGATTTGGCACATAAAAAGGGGGGGGGGGGGGGATGAGGGGAAAAAATAATTTCTCAACGTGCTTCCATATCGACATTGAAGCACAAATGTGATAGCTACATTCATGCCAAGTTTCATGCTTTCTTCAGGATGGGACCATAAAACTGATTTTTGTTAGGACAGGGAGCCGTACTATTCGGCTTGCCTTCTGATATACTTGACGCCACGCCACTGGTATGTATCTATGTATGTTTGTTCGCGTAGAATCCTGCGACTCAATTTTGAAGCAGATATCTTCAAACGTCTGAGCTGAAATTTTGCATACTTGTGGAAGTCGGATGACAATACAATAATCTGGTGGTTAAATTCTGGTGGCCCGGTCAGGACCGTCTCCGCAGGAGGCAGCTCTTCAACGGTTAGTTCGATTGACTTGAAATTTGGTTCACTATATAGGACGGATGTCAATCAATGCAAGTACCTACATACAGTCACCAAAAGAGCTTGTATCTAGAATTAAACTTTTAGGTTAGGTTATTTTGTTAGAGAAGTCATACTGATATTTTTTAACGGACTACTGTTGCTAGCCTTTGATTGCTTTTACAGCTTACCGGAGAGAAAGCGAGCCACCAGCAGCATTTTACTAAGCGTGCCTAAGGGTGCTTCTACTGAGCTGACTTCGGACTTTCGACAGAGGAGATAATTCGCAAGCAATCAGACTTTAAATGTGATATTTATCGCAATAAGTTAGCTTAAATAGGCCACCTTTTCATAGATTTGATTAAACTGGAATTTAACTTGATCGTTAATAGCTTCGCTTTAAGGGATGGCCATATAACCCGGGCTTAGCTGAGCCAATTACCACGCTGCGTGTAAGTCGGGTAATCTGCCGCGATCCACGCCAGTTGTACATAGATTAAATATAGACGGCCGTACTGATTAAGGCTTAAATACCTGTTTTGCCCCTTGTTATTGGCGAATGTTTGGCGGAGTTTGAAACAATTGAAAGTATCTTTTCTGACGAGAATAAATAAAGGCATTTTGGAAATACTTATTATTTGCTTGAAATGTTTTCATGCTTTGTTCGGGACGCTAGTGTGCGAGTCACTCTGCACGACTCACGCTTATCCTTTTTTTGGGATGCCGTAGACAAAATGTCACAAATGAAGCCCAAAACACATACCCACACATTTTTATAATGAAATAAATAAGAAACTTGTGAGCAAATTGACTAGGTACCTCCCTCTTTTTCCAAGCCTATAAAAAACTATACTATATAACAGTTTGTCCTAGATATCCTGCGGATCGTTCAGCTTTCTAAATCTTTCTAGATAAACACAATATTGAAGCTTCCTGATTTCCATGACAAACAGATCAAAACGGAGCGAATGCTTCGCAAATACACTCCATATATATGACTTTGAACTTCTCGAGGTAAGTAATGTATAACAATAAAGGTTTAATGAACAGTACGTTAACGTTTAAGTGCTAACCGTTTTATGTCATGGCCTTGCCAGGACACAGCTCCCCTGAGTCTCTAGCTAATCATAAAAGTCAATAAACTTTTTAATAGTTTCCTCAGTATCGTATAAACCACTCGCATCTGTTTTTATATTACTACCATTTTCTTTTTTAGAATGGCAGCGACGGACACTTTATTGCACGTATCATCATTTCTAACCTACGTCCCCACTGGGCACAGGTCACCTCTCACAATAAGAGCTAAAATAAAGTTAAATTACGATTCTGAACTTATTTATTGCATTACAAAAGACAAAGTTATTTAAGGGTCTTTGTGGCTTTTGTACGAACAAACTTGCTGCCCTGAAATTTGGAATTCATAATTTTGCTGCTTATAAACAAATGAAATAATGTGCGAATCAGAATTTTCCAGATTGTTGTACCTACTATCGAAACTGTAAACAAACTACTTACTGAATAAATCCCTTTTTTATTACAATACACAAATACTTATTATATTTTTTTGGTGCCATTATACGACCTCAAAAATCGATTGCCATTTGAATTCAATTGAAATTTAATCTACTATACTCAGCGGCAAAAAATGTGGCTCTCGTATGTACGCAATACTAGCTGATGCCCGCGACTTCGTCTGCAAAGAACTCGTTTATCGCTATCCCGAGGGAATTTTCCGGGATAAAAAGTAGCCTATGTGCTATTCCAGACTTTTCTCTACCTAGGTATGTCCGAATTTCATCCAGATTCGTTGGGCCTTTCTGTCTTGATTGAGTTACAAACAAATACCCATCCATCCATCCAAACTTTCGCATATAGTTAACTTAACTACCACTAACTTATAGGTAACTTTTTATGGAGACTGAGTATATATCGGAAGCAACTCCCGTACTGTTAAAGACTTGTTTACTGCGCGTCTCTGAAGCGCAGAACACACGTACACGGCTTCTCTTTACTCAACAGCTCGCACGGCATTGAGACCCCTCCGATTTACAATTTATAAAATGCACTCGAAGCTTTCTTCGGAAAACAGGAATTGCCTCCCTAGGGTGGAATGGGCCATTTAGTATGCGTACTGTCAGCCTTTTTATAGTTTGTTTTATTGTTTCTTGGCAAATACAAACGTAATTTATTGAATCAGGCTTTACTATGCAATGTCTTGCAAGAATAACGGTAAATGTCGATAGTTCATTAAAATACAGATGCGTTAAAGGAAGGTATCGCTACTCTGTGTACTTGTGTAGTTAATCTTGAGCGCTGCTCAAAATATATTTCTGCATGTACCTATCCAGTTTATAATGACGACTACACAGTAAAGTCGCTTATTTTAAGTCAGTATTTATTTAGACAGTACCTACCTGCAGGTTTGTTTTAAGTCAGTATTTATTAATTTCACAGCACCTACCTGGAAGTTTGACTTTGACGTTAAATGGATACTCGCTATACCAAATGATTGCAGTTGCTTTGCCAGCCTAGAAAGCTAAGAATAGTAGTAGTAAAAGTAAGAATAGTAGTAGTAGTAAGAATACCAGTATTTTCTCCGGTCGTCTTACTCAGTGCTGGAAAATAGCATCGCAAGCACTGTTGCTTAATTCTGAGCATGAGCCAAACACGCCTAAAAATTTATTTTTCCCTGAAATTAAATTTGATTGGTACCCTTTTAGGGAACAGGTAAACCTAAATGGGTAACAGAGGGGTGGGAAGCTATTGAGCCCGCGTTAAAAAGCACCCTGTAGGTATTTGGGGACGATTCTCAGCTACCCTTTGATATGACGCTTTTTGTGTCCTTTACAGGCTTTCAGTTTTAAGTGGGTACGTAAAAATATTAAAGCCAGCCAGGGGCCTTACCATGACGTCCTAATTCCGACTCAGTTTAAGTTTTACCTGTTACTTTTAGTATTCTGAATCTGTAGCGAGCGAACCTAAACTGAATCGCATTAAGACGTCATGGTAAGGCCCCTGTGCTTTTTAACGAGCGGACAGTACATCGAAGATGTAGGTGTATGTGTTTGTGTAAAAAAAAAACTATATTTAGTAGATGACTGACCTGTCTCCAGTATAAGTTTTTCATTTTTTCAGTTTTTTTTATTTAGTACGTATACTCAACGGCAATTTTGGACCCATAGGGTGAAGGCACCAGAGTTGGACACTTTAAGCTGACAAGCACCAGAATGGACACTTCATTCTTAATTATGGTTATGACTGTTGTAAAATGAATTACTATCCTTTCTTTGCTTTTAAATAAGAGTTAATGTTCATTACTGGTGCCGTCACCTTATGTATGCACATAATATTATAGGCAAGTAACTAGATTCTGCTGCGACTTCGTCTGCGTAGAATTATACATATAAACCTTTCTCTTGAATTGCTCTATCTATTTAAAAAAAACCGCGTCAAAATCCGTTGGGTAGTTTTAAAGATCTAAGCATACATAGGGACAGACAGACAGACAGCAGAAAGCGACTTTGTCTTTACTATGTATTGATTTTGTATGTAGACTGTTCCACTGTGTCTAATGTTTATGGGTTATTTAGTACCCATAAGTAACTAGTTTTGCTTATTTTAGGTCTACATTCGGGTAAATTGCCTCACGGTATTTATTGAACTCGAATTTCCAACCCTAGGCAACAGAAACATGTGCACTAGGTATCTATATTGCTAATGGAGTCGCCAAATAACCGGCCAAATGGACTCACCCGATGGCCAACCAATTTGGTTTATTGTTAAAGCGTTAATGGACGGCGAGGTATGTGTGGGAACTCTTTGACATGTAAATTTTATTTACTCCCACGTTTCCTTTTCAGTGAGGTTGTAGCCATTTTTATCTGAGTTGTTAATGCCCTATACATTACATTGGACAATATTGTAAAAAAGGTCACAGTCAGTTACTGAGTACGTTTTAAAATACGTAGTTTCTAGTGCATAATTGATTAAAATACATAATGATAGCTCAAAATCACTATCACTACATAGTATAAAACAAAGTCCCTTTCCGCTGTCTATCTGTCTGTCCGTATGTATGCTTAGATCTTTAAAACTGGGCAACGTATTTTGATGCGGTTTTTTTATAGATAGACCAGCTTCTGCCCGCGACTTCGTCTGCTTAGAATTATACATACAAACCTTCCTCTTGATTCACCCTACCTATTAAAAAAAACGGCATCAAAATCCGTTGCGTAGTTTTAAAGATCTAAGCATAGATATATAGAGTAGAGACAGACAGACAGACAGCGGATACCTAGCGACTTTATTTCACACTATGTAGTGTAGTCAATTAATGTAAATCGACCCGATACTTTCGTATTTATTCAAACTATTTCAGCGGACAATACACAAAACCTTTTCTAACCTGTAGCTTCTTCATAAATATAGCGGATAATGACGGTGTAAATAAAAAGAAGTGAACGGTTAAGGCACAAAGGATCTTTATCGAGATTTAACAAAAAGCTTGTTTACAAGGTATTATCCCGGGAAAGCGAAAATACGTACGTAAAAGAGGTGTTAAAGGCATAGATCAAACAATGAGAAACGCTAGCTCACGTTTGTCTCGGAAAGTTGCCTACTACGGGTGTGAACTGGTGAAATTCTCTATTTAGTGATATGGAGGTGTGAATAAACATGCTTTATTATATAGAAAGCACGTTTTATTTTTCATCAAAACGTGTGTAATAAGTACCTTGTATTTTTTTTTAACTCCAGTTATTTGGTACTTTTGGCTGTCATGAATGCAACAAACTGCAAGTTAAACCGATTCCTAGTAGTGATTAAAATTGATGAAGAACTAAATTTGACCTTGACAAACAAACGTAATGTCGTAAACTTGTAATAATTCTGTGCAAATGTGAGAAAGACCAGTAGTAACTCTCTAATGCAAATATGCCTTTCCAACCTTCCTTGAAAGGTATTTACCACGTCCGTCTTTACTGAACAATGCACAACACAATTTTACGTTTATTATTAAAAGCAAATTGCGACTTCACTGTGTACAAGTTCATATTCAAAAGAGAAAGAATTATGTTCGTTATCAGACCTTGCTTTCTTTTAAGGAAATGCAAAAGTTTTAGAAGTATACATAAATAACGCAAAAAGGTTTTTACTTACAAAGAACGCAAATTCTCACCGCTGCCACACTGTAAGTAACTTTATTCTCGTGTACTGATCCAGGATACGAATAAGAAAGATAATACCTACGTTTTCATATTAATTTGACTGTATGTATTTAAATATTATGTATAAAGAAGTATCTAGTCTAGACACAGTAGATTGTGTTCGAAATACAATACGTCCCATTTAAACAATTAAAACGCATTATCGTTTATGTATTTAATCACCTTTAGGGCCGATTTTTCAAGCCTCAGATAAGCACTTAACTGACAAAGTCGTCGAATAGGGCCTATCTCACGATTGAAAAATCGGCCCTTAGTTAATTAGGTAGGTACGTACCGATATAATGAACAAATAACCTATTTGCTACTCCGCTAATACAATAGGGGGAGTAGGTAGGTTAATAATAGAGGAGTAACAAGTTAAATGTATTTTGTTCATTAAAATGGACCTCCACTAAATATCGCTTGATTTAATGAACCGAAAATTTCACAGAACTCCAGAATCTTGAAACCTAAAATAAAAATATCACATCGTCGCTCCCTTCAAACCACTCGGAGTTATTTTCCCTTTATTGTTCCCAAAACAAGGGAAACTTTTCTTTCAGCAACTTTACGGTTACTTCGATGGCAATTTGCATGAGAATATTTATTTAAAACTTACTGTAATGGCGAAGGAACGTAACGTGAAAGAAAGCACAGTGGTGAATGAGGAGGATCATCATATCGGACAAACATACAAAGAGTTTATTATAATACATACATACATAGATACCGTCCCGCCTCTTTTTAATAGGGGTAGGCAGAGACTACTTTGTTCCACTTACTACGATCCTGACATATCTACTCCTTTCGCTTCATAGAGATTCATCAAAATTGAACAGCAATGATGAAGTTACCTGGCTAAAGACTTGACTTGACTTAATGGGCAATCAAACGCGGAAGGAAGCTAAAAAAATGTGTAAAAATATTTTCTAAGACGCCTTAGGTATAGGGAATTTTTTCAGTGAGTTTTGATAGCAGAGAACCAACCTACTATCACGAACTGTTAACTACATAATACTTTTCGAGAGCGATGATAAGATAACCAGAGGGCCGGATAAAGTAAGGTAAACAATTGAATTCTCTTGGGTGGATGTTGACTCATTTGGAATATTGGAATGACTTAATATTTAATAAATAAACATAGCACTTAATTATAAGTCCATCAATAAAGATTACACATTAAAATGGGACATTGCTTTCGTAGTCAAGTACCTTACGTGTCGTCATGCAATAAAGTCTTTACGTAGCACTACTGTGTACAGAACTTACTAATAGTCCTCTTCTTATGAGGGGTTCTTCATCAATAACTGTTACGAGATGTTTAAAGATATGGAAGAACTGATGTCTATCAATATTATTTCTAAAATCATCGGCCTCAAAATCGTTTTTTTTAATAGGAAGTAGGGCTTTTTGCTATTAAGTATATTAACGAGTACTGTAAAACGGGGTGAGACGGGATTGAGAGGGGCGAAGGGGTAGAACTAATATTTTGTGTTTTCACTTTGAGTCTCACGGTAGTTTCATGTTTTCACTTGCTACTTAAAAATTCTGGCTCAGTCTGCTCTAACAGTAGTTTAGTTTTATTTATCTCGTTTTTCTGGTAATTTGCTATCGTCATTTTTTCATTCGTTCCTATTCCTTCTGAGCCTCTAGTGTAAGTTTTCGCATATAAAAACCGTCTCGAACGCGTTCACGTACACGTCTCAATTACTATGGAATAATTGGCAGCGCCACTTGCGGATCGAAACGGCAACAAATTGTTTTCATAGTATTTGACATTTTAACGCGAACGCGTTCGAAACGTATTTTGTGACCGAAAACTTACACTAAGCATACTGACCCCACTACGGGGTGAGCTGAGATTTGCCTATATTTTAGTGTTTATTGTTTAAACTTTAAAACTAGACGACAAGTACCTAATCATTATTAAACTAAAATTCATACCGTCAAAACATTTTTCATCTATAAAAATCGACTTACCACGTATGAAAATATGTTTTATTGAGGTTTGGACTTCAATTTTGGTCTCTACTCATCCCGTTTTACGGTACTAGATTTAGTAATGTCTGTTACCTGTACTGTGAAGTGGAGTGAATTTTCTCATTTTCCCGGATTTCCCCAATACTATTCTAGCAAATGACGTCAATCGCAAATGCGGTGGTAAACAGTCACCCCCGTGAGCCAACTTGTACAATCAACAAATAACAAGAGTAGGCGGCGAAGTTTACACCTAAAACGAATAGTTTCCACGTTTTGGTGGTACGGTAATTAGATGAGAACCATTTTTTAGTTTATCACGACTAATGTTAAGTGAAGATTTAATTTAATATAGAACAAGCATGCACAGAAAATGTCCATTTTGCCCTGCAGAATAAAATAAAGGTCGATATCTAACAGTTATGTTATCAGGAACATATTAGACAGTGGTGAAACAGGTCCTTGATATACTTATATTGTATAATACAAGATGTCTTAAATTTTTCCAGAATATTTCCCTAAAAATATTTTTCATATAATTTTTTTAATCAAAATTCGGTCCCGCTGTGGAAACATTTTGCAATCTATGATTCAATAATCCTGAAAAACGTTTACAGGGCTATTTAATCACAGCAGATCAATTTTAAGAGACCCTGTGTAATTACATACGAGTATAATATAGGTACTCACGTGCAAAAATATCGGGTCGCTTTTCATAGAACTTTGTATGAAAAGTGACCCATTATTATTGCTCGTCAGTGTATCTAACTAATATTATAAATGCGAAAGTATAGAAGGATGGATGGATGGATGTTTGTTTGTTACCCAATCACGCCAGAACGGCCCAACGAATCTGGATGAAATTCGGCACATAGATAGAGAAAAGCCTGGAATAGCACATAGGCTACTTTTTATCCCGGAAAATTGCGTAGTTCCCGCGGGATAGCGATAAACGATTTCTTTGCAGACGAAGTCGCTGGCAATAGCTAGTAATGTAATAAATCTCTGTAGCGATAAACTGGATCTGTGCTGTTTACACCAGACTTAACCTCCGAGTGCCACCAGTTACTTTCGCTTACAAAACTCGCGAAAATAACTGCGCGGTTTGTTGTGATCATTAAATCATGCCTCATTGATCGCTCGCGGGCTGTGGTCGAGTAACTTCGGGACTCGACTGGTTCAACTTTGGTGAGTTTTGGCTGTTTACCCATGCGTTATATCAAAAAAATGTCAGGACGTAACTGAGGGGAAGTAAACCCCACTTAGGTTTTTTAACCTTTTTCTACAGAAGTAAAAGTAAATGTTCTATAGGAAACTTTGATTTGAAACCGCTGGGAACAACATTTTAATCAATGCCGATAGTAAATACTCATGATTCTAAGTTGAGAACGCTCCAAATAGTTTCGGTCTTCTCAGAAGCAATTATTTAGATTAAATTATTATAAATCACGTCTCTCGAAAGGTTGAATAATACAATTAAGTACCTAACAGAAATTTCAGAATGTATAACTTGATTATTTTAGCGTTAAAATATCAGATGAATAGTTCAAAAGATTATGTTGACTATCCAAATTGGACGGCAAAGGAAAAATCCACTGTAATAAATTTCGCAAATCTTCCCTTCTTTAAATACGTACAAGTTTTCCAGTCTCGCTGTCTCAGTATTTTAACACAGCAAAAGCTTCTCGCGTTGAGAGCCGTATCACGTTTTCCACTAAATTACCTTGTCAGAGAAAATAATTAAATAAGATATGACGTCTCCCTGTCAACTACACACCTTTTGAACAACTTCGAAGAAAGTGAAACTTCGCTCCCGGTTTCAGTATTGTCTTCTTTTTCTTATTTGAGAATGGAGATAGAGACGGGACGTAAACTCTCGAAAAGGAAGGCCAAACTTAAATTAAAAGGAATGCCTTAAGACATGTAAATTTTAAGTCGAGGCTTGTTTGTCGTCTTTTCTCATCGTGTGAATGAGCAAGACAGTAGACGTAGTCTTATAAAATGTTTTAAAGTTAAGTCTGAGAGAATATTAAATAAAATTAATAGCGTCTCTAATAACTTTCGCACTGATCTTTGAGTGTAACTTGTTTTACAACTTGTAATCGTTATATACATTTGTTCTGTGAACTTATACAAAGTCCTAGTTTACCTAAATTAGCGTTGTTTCATTAAATGTCAGCTTTGCAGTCGAACAATCGCTGGAATGCTATGACGTTTGAAGTCATCCATTTTTCATCCGCCATTTTGAAACAAAAAAGCAACGGTAAAATTTGACGCGCGCACCGAAATATTCCATACCCAGTAATCAACTGTCATAACTATGCATAAAATCATAGAAATGATAATAATATAAAGTCGGATTTACAGACAAACTTGGATTTGCGGTTGAAAAATCCAATAGCACTTCTTTTCAGGTACCTATGTAGGTATGTAGGCTTGCCGCACTTATCTATCTTCTATACATATAATAAAATCGTTGAAACCAAAAAATCTGTACATTGAATATTTAAAAAAAAAACCGACCAGGGTGACTTAAAATAAGTAACTGAACATATTAAAACCATTTTTAAAATTTTTGTTTGTTTGTTTGACTGAGCATCACGTAAAAACTACAGAACGGATATTGTTGAAATGTTCACAAATCTATTTAAATACATTCAGAATAGGATCTAGGCTATAGAAATTTTGGAAAATTTTAGAAAAAGGGGGTGAAAAGGGGGGTTAAAGTTCGTATGAAAAAAAATTTTAGATTGTTCTAGAATCATGAAACTCAGAATATATACTCAGTAATAAAAATAAAGAAATACCTGTTTTAGCATTTTTTTTAAATCTCACCCAGAGACGCAAAAAAGAGGGTTTTGTGTTAAAAAATAATGAACTTCATACACCTATAAAATAAAAACCAATGAAGTTTAACCTTTTAAAGTTGCTACATATACTTCCAATCTAATACAGGTAAATATAGTTTCTCAGCTTTCTTGAAATTTGATTTTTGAGTTGATTACGCAAAAAATAGCAGAACTCAAGAAAATCAGCTTTCCTCGGTAAAGTAGTTGGTAATAATTACAAATACAATAATACTACGAAGAAAATAGATAGATACGAATGTACATAAGACATTAAACCGGAAAAGTGTGTAAATTGTGAAAAAACATTAATAAAATAATTACATTCTGCACAGGTATTTTTTCAACGAAGACATTTTTGTCCAACCTAAATAAACCTAAATTGGCGTCCTAAATTGTGTTCTTTACCTAACACCTAAAGTTCAATATGAAATACCGTTACTTTGTTTTTATTTATTGCGCTATTATTCACAGCGCGTTCGGTTTTCGAACGCACTCTTATTTGAAAAGCTGATATTATTATGAGGGCGGCGTGAAACGCTTGGCTGTATGCTCTCAGTACCTTTGCCTAAAGAAAGCAAAATCCAACGCCGCGTTTACGCCTGCGCTACGAACATGTCAGAATTTTATTGTGAAAAAGTTGGTAAATGAAATAGTAAAAGTTTCTGTCCTCAGACTTTATATAAGATTTTTATTGTTTTGGTTAAATACCACACTGCCCAAGAATATACATATAACGCTGCGCTGCTGGGCCTTAGCGCAACATGTATCTTAAACACTTCAAGGTAGGCTTGCTTACAAAATTTTCACAAATACTTAAAATATGAATGTACATAATAGTACCTATTCGAGAAAACTATTTGAATGTGCCTGTTTCAGGATTAGTACATATTATTGCAAGGGTATAATAATAATAATTTTGATATCGAGAATAGCTATAAAGTATCACAAAAAACACACGCGGACGAAGTCGCGGGCAACAGCTAGTTTTTTAATAATAATGTAATTAACAAAGTAACAATTTTCAGATATTTTTCTTTACGAGTACTTGTGCTTTGTGATTAATAGACCAATGAAAACCTATATTATGTTTTGGTGAGTACATGCAAGTTGCCACACATGCATTAAACAGACTACCAAAATGAACACAAAGTTCTATCAAATGAGAATTCCGCTTTTCCTTTCCTATGGACTTTTAATGTATGAAATAAACCAGTTTTGCTTGTAAACATACTTTTGTATTGTGAATAGATACGGGTTAAGCTTCTGAGCCCGACGTGTGAATAGTGTTTGACGAGAGCTCATTTACAGAGTTGAATGCTTTTTTGTACTGCAGATTTTCCTGGTATACCTGTGGGTGAAATTTCAGGCAAATATTACTGAAATTGCTTCATTTTAGAGAATTTCGATCATACATAAATAACGTCTTTATCCCTTACGGGGTAGACAGAGCCTAAGCTCACAAGACCTAAAGGCCACGTCTAGCATAATTGTGGGCGTTTAGGTGGAAAAGGAAATCAAAATAGTGATGGGTTGCTAGCGGCATCGCCTATAACATGATTCCCAAGATTTTCTCCCATTCCCTCTATGTCCTTTTACTATAGGTATGCACCTAGAGAAGCAACTGGTACATTCTATGTTTATTCTTTGCTCCCAGACCAGCGTGGAAGAGTATTTCGATCATAATTAAGTCGATCGTTTCAGTAAATGCTTGCTAAAGAACTTGATTCACTTTTGAAACAGATTGGTCCTTTAAAGAGCAATTCAAATTCATCATCAACATTATTAAATTTATTTCAACGAAATCCCTTCTAAAACTCATATTGAAAATTGCTGATTGCGGATTCCTTATTTTTATGAAACCCTTTCGTTCTAAGTCCCCCACAGAAATAATTACCCGGACCCACCTAACCCAACCCGAGGTTAAGAACAAATTAAAATTCCCGAAGCATTGCGGAACGAAAATATACTGTAATTTGTTAAACGGAAAGATAATTTTTGTAAACCGAGCGAAAGTGACCTGGTGTGCCCTTCAATTATCCGATTTTAGAATTCTCAGAGTCACGTGCCAACTGGTCTAATTGTGATTAATGCTTTTTGAATAATGTAGGGCATTTCGGGTATCTTTTTATATGAGGCCTTATGATATCCATATCGTCCTGTTCACAGGGTCGGATAAAACCTATCGTAGCACATGTTTGCGCCAATTTGCGATGCCGGGACGACTTCGGTCTCCGAACGACTACCGCAACACAAATTCATAGAGGTTCGTTCGTAGACAGGCACACATGTCAGCGACACGTGCCTGTGTACGAATTTAATGAATTTGTATTGCGGTAGTTGTTTGGAGACAAAAATCGTCGGGTATCGTAGATTTGCGTGATCTTGTGTACGAGGGCCTTACTCTTTAGGCAATGTAGGCAAATGTCTTAAGAGGCCCGCATCGGCTATGGATACTCTAGGTAGCCAACAAAAAAAAATTGACAGAGGTCTATTTGTTCGTCTGTTTGCTACTTCGTCACAGAAAAACCCCTTTAACAATCTTGATGAAATTTGGCAGATAGATAGCTTTAGCATTATAGAATAAAAAAGGCTGTTTTTTATCCCAGAAGATTACATATTTCCTGCGGGATAGCGACAAACTAATTACTAAGATGCAGTAATAATATAATGGATTAAAATTGGAAGCTCTGAAACGGCTCTAGAAAAGTCGATACCTGCGAACCAGTGACGTTCTGTTTGCATTTTTCCTAGTAAAATATTTGGTTAATTCCACAGAGGCTATAATTTACGTTTTCCAGGTCACCAGTTTTCCCCTCGGACCATTTATTTTCATAAAATATGTGTCTGCCAAATGCCAAATTGAAGCGGGGATCGAATACATAATTTTTCATATTTATTTTTTACTCGAGTGCACGGTGTTCCATAGAAAATTATGTCTCTCAGCTTTATTTCGTCGTGAAATCTTACCTTTGGTTGTTCCGTCTCATTCTGAAAAGAGGCCTATGTCCTGCAGTGGGACGTATATCTTATCTATAAGCTCGAAATATACGTTTTTCTTTATACGGACCTCCGCAAAGTAACACTTGATTCAATCAATAACGCCATGTTAGTTTTAGATTCGCACCAAATAATTATACTCAAGAGCAAAAATAACAGGTCACTTTTCATAGAACCTTGTATGAAAAGTGACGCGTTATTTTTGCTCGTCAGTGTATTATTTACAGATTACACATGGGTGAATTTGATGCGTTCTTCAATGCTGCACGCTTATTACGTAACTCGCTCGCAATCGCCATCGTGTTCATTTTGACAGTTCTTGTATGAGTGTGGCAGCTAGCTGATTTCGATACCAATTGTCAGCCCATACATGAACTGTCAAAAATGAACACGATGGCGATTGCGAGCGAGTTAGACAATAAGCCTGCTGGTCTGAGAGCAAAGAAAAAAATATACAACTTGTTGCTTCTCTTCCAGCGCAGATGGTAAAAGCCCATCGAGGGAATGGGCGAAAATCTTAGGAATCATGTTACGAGTATAAGCGATGCGGCTAGCGACCCATCACAATTTTGATTCCCCTTTCCACCTTCGACGACGCGGTTGGCCTAGTTGGTAGTGACCCTGCCTGCGAAGCAAGCGTCCCGGGTTCGAATCCTGGTAAGGGCATATATTTGTGTGATGAGCACTAATATTTGTTCCTGAGTCATGGATGTTTTCTATCTAAGTATGTATTTCTCTATATAAGTATTATATATTGTTGTCTAGTTCCTATAACACAAGCCTTACTAGCGCTTACTTTGGGACTAGGTCAATTTGTGTGAATTTGTGTGTATTATTATTATTATTATTACCTTCACGCCCACAATCATACTTAACGTGGCTTTTGGGTTTTAAAACCCTAGGCTCTGCCCTTTGTATCTTTACTTTATCCCTTACGGGATAAAAACGTGATTTATAAGTAAGCTTTCTAACCTCCTTATTAATAATCATAAGCGCTCTATAGGCATCTGCTAACTAAAGTCGTCGCAAAATAAAAGGCCCGTTTTGACATTTGTCTTCCCGACGTAACTAGTGATGTCACCGTACGACTCGGTACTCGATACTCACGATAAATCGATTCAAGTTTGCATGAGTATTTGATCGATTTGAATATGTATTGTAAAGTGCATTGGATTAAAGTTCTGATTAGAAAATTTAACTTAAATTGATATTATAGGTATTTTGAAATGATACAATGTTACGAAAAGTCAATTTTCTTTCATTTAATATTTTGATTACAATAACATTCACTCAAGCACCAAAAAAAACGAGAAAAAGTGGATCATCAGTCAATCATTTTCTTCAGATGATGAAGACGAGCCATTCTATAGAAATCAGTGCTGCCATTGTTTACGGCTTTGAGCTCCAAGGTCATAATTTTCAGTAAATATCACTGCACAGCTGGTGAAATTCAGTAATTAATTGGTCTTAATAAAATAAATAAAACGGGCCAAGTGCGAGTCGGCCTTAAAAAAATTTATCTAGATCGATTAATTTTTTCCTTAACCGATTATTAATAGTCTGTGGACAATATGAAAAAATCGTTATGCACAGCACTTCGCTGAGTGAGCGATACCCATCAATGAAAAATGCAATTACCTTCAGAACATTTCGATTGGTAAAAAATTTAGAACTTCATGGGCGTGAACTGTCAAAACGGGCCTTTTAAATTGCGACGACTTTAAGTAATCGTTTGTCCTTATCTGTCACTTTGACATTTACCTTTCACAGATAAGGACAAACGATTGCTAAGCCAGCAGAAGGCTAGAGCGTTTATGAATAAAGAGGTAAGTTCAGAAGTTGTTGACCTTTATTATTTCTTTGCAGAGATCTCGATCGCCGAGTGGTTCGGCCGCGCAGAGGCAGTTAGAAGAAGCGGACCTGTTTATGGACCTAATCAAAGATGTTGCCAACGAGCTGGACATTGACGTTTTATGTCACAAGGTAACAGCATTATCTCAATTAGGCGGAACGTTCTGTTCAAACTCTACATTATATCTGTCTAATCACCAACATCTAGCATCATCTAGCCTCTTTATTTTCACACCACTTTGCCTGAGCCAGTCTCATCCACAGTTTTCAGCCAAGTGTCATTTGACCAGGCTGGTGGTCTTCGTCTCAATCTTGGTCACCACCCTGCAGTCGTTTTCTACCATCTCTCGTCGGTCCGTCTTGCCAAGTGCCGTGCCCATCTCCATTTCATTTTATCTTGCTTCGGATTCGGACATCCTCAACTCGAGTTCTTTTCCGAATTTTAGAATTGTTACATTACATTAACTTTACATAAGGGTAAAGAATATTAGGCCACCGAATATAATCTTTAGCTATTGTTGTAGCACCTAACGCGCTAACCTACTTTTACAAACTTAACACTGGCCGCTTAGAAAAACGCGAGTCGCAGCGTTGACCGAAAAAGAAGAAGCGATCGGCTTTTGTTATTTTCTTTCGTAGCTCGCTGCTAGTCTTATGTCGAGCGTTAAATTGTATCTTCTAGTAAATATCAGTGCGTAGTACAAAACCCCGACTAAAATCAAATCGTGTGTTGTAAATATCCTCACTGCAAAAAAAAGTGTTAACATGAAACTACCGTGAGACTTATACGTGAGTTATCCGTTTGTGTAATTATGGTTAGGTACTTCAAATAAATTATGAACCAACCAAAATTTCATCGATAAAGTGAAAATATAAGTAAATTTTGTATAGTCTACTATTTCTTATTTGAAGTAGAGCTATATTATACTTAAAAACCGGCCAAGTGCGAGTTGGACTCGCGCACCGAGGGTTCCGTATCATTATCGAACTACGAACTAGTCCGAAACATGTCTAGCATTACTCGACTTTTATACGTGAGTTATCCGTTTGTGTTATTTTGTTTAAAATTTTTGATAATTAATCTTACCTGTATAATTCAAGTGCCCCTGTTTATTGTATTTAAAAGCTTGCTGTGAAGCTACTTTCTAACAAAGAGTCCAATCACTCGCATAGATTGAAATTATATCCCTGTCCAAGCTTTGTGACCTGAATTGGATGCGAGCCTACGATACCTAGGTACATAGGTACTGACGCCATGCTTTACATTGTCACTTACCATTTATTTGTCAGATCTCCCCAAGGTGGACTGATGATCCGTCAGATCATGATGATACGGAAAACTGACTCGATAATCGAGTTCTGTCATTTTTTCAAGTCGTCATTTTTATAATTTGTAATTTTTTCAAGTTCGCATTTTTACACTGATAGTAGACATTATTATACTTCATCACATTTCGTATTAGACTATAGTCGCTATACGCTATTTTGGCTATCTAGTCCCTAGATAGCCGATCTGACGGCGATTATCTGCAGTAGGTAAATTTGTCCATTTTTTAAATGAAGTTTCTTTCTGCGACGGCAATACGTGCCCGTATAATTAGAGGTTTCATTTGCATAATACCCTGGGATTAGTCACCCGCGGTGCTTAATCGATTACTTAACAAGAGACCGTGAAATTGCTATCAATTAGCTTGGGGATGAAGGGCGCTTAAGTTTAGTGTTTTAAAATATCTCGAATTTAACAACTAGTTAGCAAACAACTTTGCTGTATACGTTCCACTGCTGGGCGCGGGCCTTCTCTCAAAATGAGCTGGATAGTTCCTACGCGAGCCCACTGCGGATAAAGAACTTCAGGCACACCATTGAATAGCTTCCTAATATGAATCATACCTGAAAAGAAAGAGTAAAGTGACGGTGACCGACTGACAACTTTGTCAGACATACTTGACAATATTTAGCTAGTTGCCAAGATTAATTAAAGCTTTAATTTTCTGGTATTTACGCATGTGGGTATAACTAGATACTTCAAAAATATTTTTTTGAATTCATTGTTTTGAAACTTTTCCAATCGTTTTAGTATTTTACGGAAAGTTATAACATTGGGATCAGTCTTCCCAAGCTCAATCTCAATATCTTTTTTTCTGTTTGAAGTTTTTCCAATGAGATACCTAATCCACTAAAACAATCTATTTTATTGACCGAGTCAGTAACAAACACAGGATTTCATTTACCGGTAGTTAAATTCAAACTGAAGTTTACGAGCGGCACTTGTAACTTTTGTAGTAAAACGTTAAAATAAAACAAAGTTTACTGTGCACAATAAAAATAATTTAAATTTGACGAATTAAACCGCCTGTTCCTCGACTCGATAGCTAGTTGTAAGTCATTCTAACTTGTCGCAGAGACTCATTTTGAATGTTATTAACTTTATGATGTAAAATAAAATTAGAATAACTTAGCACAAGTAGAGGAATTCCGCTGTTAAAAAACGATATTCAAATTTTTACATGGAAACGCTTTGACGTCACAACTGAAAATATTTATACTATAGTCAAAACAATTAAAAACAGTTGGTCCTTATTATAACCATGTAACCGTATTGCAAATTATGCTGGACAAATTGAAAACACAAAACTTTAATTCTAGAAAAGTGGTTTATAATGTTTTTTTTCTTGTTGCAATATTGATCATAGCTCTGAGTATTTTGTAATACTTTTCACTTGCTACCTCCACGCGTTATTAACAAAACGGTTTTGATAAGCAAATGGACGGAAGGACGATCAGACAGACAGAAATGGCGAATGATATTGTGATTTCGAGTGCGTTACGCCATAACCATAATTACTCGAGTTATCTTCTTTTAAATCGTCAAAAAAATCAAATACAAAGCGATAATCAGACAAATAGTCAAAACAAACATTGTAATGGCATAAAAATAGCAAATAGCGTAACATATAAAACGGCAGCCACAGTCACGTAGCTTCGTTGATTTAATTGGTCATTACGGCGCACAGTAGTGCTCGCCGCATACCATCCGCATACAGATTAAATGTGCAGCTTTATGACACAAGTGCTCGAGTGATGTGAGTATTGTGATGTTAATGATTGATGAGTACTACATGCGCTTTGTTGAATGAAAGACGTCTCTATTAAGACCGAGGATTATCATATGGAGAACCGTCACTAATTTTGACAAGCTTTAACTTAACTTGTTGTATTGTCGTCTTGTATTGTTCGTATATAACTTGTCTGCTTCGAAATTTGCAAACCATTTTCTACGATTTTTTCTAAAATTGACTTTAAATTTAGAATTTAGTCATCAAAAATACAGGCAGCAACAGAAAACTCAAAGAATCTTCTCATTAAGGTTTTTGCCGTTTTTTATTTCGTGAATTAATCTTTCGATGTAAAAGCATTATAAGTTAATAACTCCAAGATGCAGACAATTTTTCTCGAACAAGCTTGCAAATTTCACAGATTGTCCAGTCTTAGTCATATATTTTCTAATAATACTATTTCTCTAGTTGGGATAGTAAGGTAGCTACCACGAAAATAAAATTTGGGAAAAATTGCGAATAGAAATTACGCTATAAAGAAATGTCAATTTCATCAAAGAAACCGACAAATCCCTTCAAAAATTGTATGTATGTATATGTATAACTCTTTATTGTACATAAAATTTCTAACCTTCTTGTGACTTATTCCATCTGGTCTATTACAGATAGACACTGTTGGAGTACTAGTTAGGTCAGTGATTTATCATCATCATCATCATCATCATCACCATATCAGCCCAAAGACATCCACTACTAGAGATGGTCAATAATGGTCATTTTTCTAAAGGATCGCCACGACGATCGGTTTTGTACTACCTGGAGCGCAATGGCTTCCCGATATTTACCAGATCTTCTGTCTATACCACTCCAAAACGTTACAACCCCAACGGACATCTACAGATGCTCCAAGAGTTGACTTAACTTTTTCTCCGCCATTGACTTGCTTGACATGAAGTAAGTTCATGCAGTGAAAAATGCACCTTCGATTGACAAGATAAAGTTGACAGTTGCGAGTGACACAACAAATGCTTGGCGATGAAAAAGTTAAATACCCCATTAAAAAAGTTCTGGAAACTTTGAGAATAACTGAGAAACGACTCTACATTAACATCTATCTTTCAGATCCTAGTAAACGTGTGCTTACTGACGTCAGCTGATCGAGGCAGCTTGTTTCTCGCCAAGGGCATGCCGCCAAACCGCTACCTGCAAGCAAAGCTGTTTGACGTCACCAGAGACACAGGTATGTCAATAAAAGCTGACTAAGTGCGAGTAGCAACCAAAAAATCCATAATAAGTTTAGTATCGCCTATTGTTACCTTATTACTTCTGTATACCTTTTTCTGTTTTGATTGTTATATGTGGTGTTCAATAAAGAGTTATTGTATTGTATTGTATTGTATTGTATCGAACCCGCACACAAAATTTAACTGGAATCGTTTGCGAAAGGCGACCTGGAAATTATGTAAAACGGACAGCCGAACAGACAAAAGAAAACATGGTTTTTCCAAGCTGAACAGAGACGCTTCGCTTTTACACGGCCAAATGATCTGTTAAAGGTCACATCACATATAATTATTTCACTCCCACATTAAATTTTCACTGCTTTTTCAACCTGATTGCACACTTAAGGTGAGCATTTACATGGGGGTGACACGCCAGACATTACTTGCATGACCGCCTGCTTATATTACTGTCAGCCCCAAGCCACGGCTTAATCTAATATGATAGGGAAGGTATTTTTAAAAGGATGACATCACTCGCTATTATACATAAAGCAGTAATCACAAATCCAGGTAAATTAAATTTCTGCCTACACAAGCCACTGAGTTGACGGTAATCGTTACTCACTCTTTTACAGAAAAAAGAGCAAAAATGTTTTATATATGTTCTTATTTTGAAAGATTTTGGGGACAAGTCGTTAAAATAGAAACTAGAAATTACAATAATAATTATGATAGTGAAATTTTGACAGTCTGATCTGAGGATCGTTTCCGCAGCAGGATAACCTCTGCAACGGTTGATCCGACTGTCTTGAATTTTGGTATAAGTGTGGAGACAATAGAAGAACAGTGAGCACAAAGTACAGACGGCAAAAAAGCTTGTATAATACATAGTTTTAGGTTAAGCTAATTAAACATAACATGAAATGGTTACATTTATAAAAATGAATCGTGTATTTTTTGTTTCTAAAAATCAACAGTTCCATTATTAATTCTGTGAATTCATCCCAAAGGATCACAGAGGTAGTTATAAAAGGAATATTAATTAAGGGTGTGTACGTAGCAATCAATGCTTACTTAGGCCGTTGCTATAGGATTTAGGATTAGCTACTAAACCTTGTTCTTGTTGGAGCTTTCGCACGTCTTGCTTTTAATTACTTAAATAAAGTAATGAATTTAAAGCAGCCTCTGCCCTAGTTTCATAAATAAATTAATAAGG
The DNA here is from genome assembly GCA_963854515.1 of Pandemis heparana. NCBI lineage: Eukaryota > Metazoa > Arthropoda > Insecta > Lepidoptera > Tortricidae > Pandemis > Pandemis heparana. The sequence continues at coordinate 4,692,800 of OY978028.1, forward strand.
AAGGCGGAGGTTCATTATCGTGGTCTAAAATCCGTGTACATAAAAGTTACGGTGATTTTTATTTATATCATATGGAACTAGATTGCATGCAATTACAAAATTATTAGTAAAATGTGTAATAACAAGTATTGGTTATCTTGTCTTTTATTTAAATTGATTGATTGATTTTGATTGATTGAAGCAATTCAATGGTGTGTGTGAAGTTCCCAATCCGCACTGGGCCGCGTGGGAACTATAGCCCAAGCCCTCTCATTCTGAGAGGAGGCCTGTGCCCAGCAGTGGGACGTATATAGGCTGGAGATGATGATGATGATGATTGAATCGGGCGTTACTTTGCGGAAGTCATCATTAATGAACCATAAAACGTTTACCTTGCAACTCCGCTACCAATCTAATCTAACTAATATTATAAATGCAAAAGTATGGATGGATGGATGGATAGATGGATGGATGGATGGATGGATGTTTGTTTGTTTGTTACTCAATCACGCCAGAACCCCAACGAATCTGTATGAAATTTGGCACATAGATAGAAAAAAGTCTGGATTAGCACATAGGCTACATTTTATCCCGGAAAATTGCGTAGTTCCCGCGGGATAGCGATAAACGAATTCTTAGCAGACGAAGTCGCTGGCAACAGCTAGTATTATTATAAATGCGAAAGTATGGATGGATGGATGGATGGATGGATGGATATTTTGTTTGTCACTCAATCACGCCAGAACGGCCCAACGGATCTGGATGAAATTTGGCACATAGATAGAGAAAAGTCTGGAATAGCACATAGCCTACTTTTTATCCCGGAAAATTGCGTAGTTCCCGCGGGATAGCGATAAACGAATTCTTAGCAGACGAAGTCGCTGGCAACAGCTAGTATTATTATAAATGCGAAAGTATGGATGGATGGATATTTTGTTTGTCACTCAATCACGCCAGAACGGCCCAACGGATCTGGATGAAATTTGGCACATAGATAGAGAAAAGTCTGGAATAGCACATAGCCTACTTTTTATCCCGGAAAATTGCGTAGTTCCCGCGGGATAGCGATAACCGAATTCTTTGCAAACGAAGTCGCTGGCAACAGCTAGTAGGGAATATGCATAAAAAAAAACATAAAAGAGATGACAAACCGTGAAATTTAAAGTAATATCGGTCAAGAAATACGGAACATAATGTGAGTTTTACAGTACTAATTAGTCAGCGAATAGAAAGAGATCTATTACGATATTTTCATATTTTATTAAGAAATGTGATATTTTTTAATGCAAATTGCCTATTGTTTGTGTCGCAGAGGCAAGTCGTATTCTTAGCAGACCCCCGTTTCGACTCCCCAAAACGTCGGAACTATGAAATAAACATTATACTTGTTTGGTAAATAGCGTGAGTAATCGTTCGCCTCCAATGATTTATTGTTCCAAGAAACTATTGGATGAATCAAAATGCATTGTTTTTGTTCTAGATCTTTGGCCTATTCGTAGTCGTAACAAAATCGTTAATCATCTTTATTTTCATTTAAATTGTTTTTGCAGTTTTCAGTCGTTTTATTTATGATTCGGATTTGTGTATATGAACTACCTGACTGTAATTTTAGACAACACCAGAAAAATATAGATATTAAAGAATTGCAGTTGATGTCAGTATTTTAACAGCTGACTTTGTCAACATTGGCATTCAGTAAATCTATTCTATTAGCAAAGTATTTATTTAGAAAGCAAATTTGGCGCTGCACTGAAAAAAATAATTTGCTAAATGAAACCGAAGTTTCGTCAGCCTGTAAAAAAGTGACTACCGACCTGTAAAAAGTGACTACTTACATAACTAAGGCAATATCTTACCAAAATCTTTCGTTATGTTTTGTTCTATAGATAAACCTGTTTGTTAAATCAAATTAACTTTAATAACGCCTTACCGATTTGTGGTTATAAAAGTAAAAAGTCAAAAGTCAAAAGTTTATTTTGCAAATAGGCCGCCGAGGGCTCTTTTACATGTCTTTTTTTGAATCTACCAGCGCATTCGGAAAGACCATCATTGCCAAGAAGAATGCGCCGCAAGAAACTTGGCAGAAAGTCATTTTTTCAAAATAAAATAGATTTACAATAGTACTTAAATTCTACTTAACTTACCTATAATACAATTAATACATTTTATAAAAGGGGTGAAGTAGTTCGGTTAAATATTTCTTTCAGTGTGCAATCTGACATTATAATTGCTTTTTCTTTAAATTAATACTTAATAACATACAGTAAATTATAATTTTACTAATTTATCAGATTAGTTATTAAATCTAATTTTATTGCCTAAATTAACTAACTATGTTCCATCGATTGCTATCGAAAACAAGAAAAGCCGTTTCTGTCCTAAAAGTAGAGTCATCGCAGATAGAGTCACGAGCGCCAGCAAATAGTATCTAATAACATTATCAATAAGTAATAAAACGTGAACAATCATTGCGACGATCGTAACTGTCTTTTGGATTGAAACAATGAGTCATTAAAAAGTTATTACTGTGCACTTGCCATCGAGACCTCACACGGGTTGTAAGTCAGATACGAAACAAGTGACAGTAGTTCTGCTAGCTGTAACCATAACTGTTGCATATTACCCAAAAACCCTAGTGTGGCGTGGCGTTCAGCTCGCGGCAGGCTCGCGAGCTATGTTATGTCACGCCAAAAAAATATTATACAGAAAAGTTACAAATTTTGCTGTATCGTACCCTCATTCGAAATATTATAAACGGGATGTGAACCGCGATTACCTTTATTGAGCTCCCGATATTTCTTGATTTTTTGTCTACACGTGATCATGATACATGCAACTGTATCGAAATATCGGGAGCTCAATAAAGGTAATCGCGGTTCACATCCCGTTTATAATATTTCGAATGAACTTAACCGTGAATCATTAAAAACTCTTATTGTATCGTACCCTGTCACAATTCACAAAAATCTAAGTAAATAACTTGATTCTAAAATTTTTACCTATGTTATGGTTTTAGGTTTACAATTGCTCACAATATTTTAACTACAATAATTATAATGGCAATTTCTTGTTATTATTTTCCGTGTAACTTTATTATTACCATTTTACTATCTGAGAGCGACACTATGTTTAAGACATGTCTTCTTCAAAGTCGGATCAGAAGTAAAGAAAGCTTTTTCTTAAGGTTTACTTAAACGTTTCCTGGGATACAGTAAATAATTCCTTATGCTCTTAGTGGAATTATCAGTAGAGAGCGCATCCCCTTCAGTAGATCCTCATTAACTATAAAACACAGTTAGTTACTTAATCAGTTAAGCTTTTACCTACTTAAAAAAAACATTTGGCTAATATCCTTAGGCGAATTCTTTTGCGAAATAATGGTCAATTAGAAAGCGATGGTGACACCGAAAAGAGACATGTCATCACCATGATCATCACCTCCAGCCTATATACGTCTCACTGCTGGGCACAGGCCTCCTCTCAGAATGAGAGAGTTTGGGCAATAGTTCCCATGCGGGCCAGTGCGCATTGGGAACTTCACACACATCTTTAAATTGCTTCACATACGTGTGCAAATCATACTTCAAAAGATGCAAGTCACACGATTAAAATTGAATTAATTCTACGTATCTTATTTGAGGTCCCTGTTATAGAGATAAAACCTAGGTCGAACTTCATCACGAAAATCCGCTTATCTAATAAATTTTATCGTTACAGAGCCCCTTTTCGAGATCCCAAAACACAGAATAAAGGCTCGACAAAAGTCTTCACCTACCAATCTAGCCTAACCTACCAATACTAGAACCACTCTTGAATCTATTTTTAATTCGCTTTTTAATTACTTCCAAAACTTTTCCTATAAAAAAATACCGCATTGTAGCTCCTAAGTAGACCTTTTCCGTTAGAAGGAAACTTCGTAAGTTCGCCTTCGCTTAAACACTGCTGGCAATATTAATGAAGTAAGGAGAACAGTGGGTGCTGCCGCAGAAAAATGGACTCTGTATACATAGACATCATGTTTAAATTTACTTGATGCATGGAAGACTGATAAGACCTTTAGTCACCAAGTGGCTGGTTTTGGTTAGGTAACCCGCGTGGAACGATTTAAAAAAAACATGGCGGATGGAATAATTTAAGTGTCTGAAAAAGAAAACTCGGGAGAGACACTAAATTGTTGTATTACCTACGTACCTACACTAAATTTCAAGTTAATCTTACAGCCGGAAATCATGAAATCATATGAGGGAAATACATAATATGTCTCTCGACAACATTAAAAATATTTTTACAATGGGGTGGTTAAAGTTCACCTTCAACATTTTATTACATTGTTAACTAATAATCGGAGGTAAATCGTTATTGAGTGAAATAAGAACATTACTGATATAAATATTATAGAGGTAGGTAGGTACATTCAGGATTAGTATGGGATTTATTGCGTGCAGTGTAGTGACGCGCCGTCGCTGGAGTCGAATAGTTGTCTTAGTGACAAGTTGTGTTTGCTAATAATTAGTTACAAGTCAAGTTAGCAAAATAGTTAGGTAGTAGTAGATCTTCAACAAAATGTATTACTTTTATATTCTTCAACGCTGTAAAATATATACTATTGTCAGACCGCTTGTTTACTCATTTGAAGTTCCCAATCCGCACTCGGGCCGCGTAAAAACGCGGATAAAAATACGCCCAAGCCATCTCATTCTGAGAAGAGGCCTATACCAAGGAGAGGGAGTCGTTTATATGCAGAATTATTATTATTAAACTCATTTCAACAAAAGAAAAATCATATAACTTCTATTCAAAACGGCGAAGCTTTTTTGCTACAAAAAACATTTTCTTACCTTTTAAATTATGTGCAAATACAAAAGAGATTATTGTTGCGGCGTAATGGAACATTCCAAGAATCCTAATAAACTGCCCACTTACAAAAACAATAAGTCATTGTGTACAGGAAGAAAATGGCTTTCTTTTAAGGGAAAATGTAAAATGAGGGGCACTTTGTTTCGTGTTTATTTCTCAAAAAAAATACGACTCAAAAATTTCCAATATGAAGTAAGTTTATTTGATTACTTTATCGCTGAGACAGCGCTCCAAAATTTCGAGATGATTAAGATTACAACCACAGTAGATTATGTACACACTCACAGAGACATTTCATACGAATGAGTACCTACGTACTGTTTGTGTGCCAATAAATGACAGAGAAACGATACCGCATCACCAACATTTGTGGCCGAATAAGAAATATTTACATACCACTATATTCATGATGAAGTTACGAATCTTACAGCGAAATGTAAGTTCTGTCTTTGTCTGACAGGAGAAAATGTCAGTGATAGATAAAGACAAACGACTGCTATGTTAACAGAAACTTAATAAACGTTTATAAATAGGGGATTCAATACCTTGTTTACAGTTTTTGGTACAGCAATAATTCACAATAATTTGAAAGCAAGAAACTGTTCAGCGTGCTTAACCTTAGATGTTCCACGTACGTGGACGAAATGCGCAAATTACGATCCTCCCAACCGGTGGGAGACTTCGAGATCATGAATATTTAAATGCTGGAGTTATGTCGTGTCGAGTAATAAAAAACATTTACTTGCCCAAGTTATTTTGCTCTGGTAGTAAGCAAACGATGCCATTTCAGCAGAGTGAGGTACATATCTTAATTGGTAAATACGAAATTAGCGTACAGTTGCACGCACACAATTGCAACCAAACTTAGCCAAATGAATTACTTACACTTGCACGAGAGGAAGGTTTGGTTCAAACCGGTCTCATTTGTTTTGGTCTGACAGTAAAGGATAGGTGGTTTCACTCGGGACAATGTCACTTTACCAGTTGTTCGTAACAATACGCAGTGCTTTACCTCTCTTTATATTTCTGCTTTGATATAATAATATTTCTGCGTCTTTCCAGAACTGCCAGACGCGTTGCGGACAGCCCGGTCACAAGAAATAAGGATACCGTTCGGCGTCGGCGTGGCCGGAGTAGCAGCTCAGACCAAACACCACATCAATCTTAGAAACGCTTACGCTGATCCCAGGTCTGCATCTAATACGTCAATAGTGGCCTTTTATCTAAAATCTCTCTGTCATGATTGTCTTTCTAACATCATGTCTTACCATGTTTTTTTATCGGCCCCACTGCTCAACAAAGACTTCTTTTCTTTTGCGCCTCTCCTACCTAGACGCATGTTCTTGCCAACTTGATTTTGTAGGTGTTGTTGTCGTGTCTGTTTCGTGCATCGATCTACTGTTACTGACAAACTAATTTTTTTTTACTCCAGGTTTAACAGCGAAATCGACGCGCGCACTGGATATAAAACCGAGCTCATCCTCTGCATGCCGATCTGCAACTACGAAGGCGACGTAGTTGGCGTGGCTCAGATCATTAATAAAACAGATGGTATGAATCAATCATTTCATACAATAATAGCTATTGCTCGCGTCGTCCTCCGCGTACCTATACTTAAATCTATAATCGCTATCCTGCGGGACAATGTTAAATTTACGTCCAAAGTATCTTACCAAGTTTCATCTTGATAGATAAAACGGTTTTACGGTGAAGAGGTAGCAAACAAATGGGCCACAAAGAGGTTACTTTCACATTTTTTTATATTAGTAAGGATAAGTTAGCATTTTATTGTAACATTTACAACGTGAAGAGAGTAGTTAGAATCTAGGACACTGAAGTCACAACATTTTTGCGACGAATTTCTATTTTATCTAAACTTACTTAATCATTTCCTTTTTCAGGATCCAAGGAATTCTCCCCGCGTGATGTCGAAGTTTTTCGCCGTTACCTCACGTTCTGCGGCATTGGGATCCAAAATGCCCAACTCTTTGAGTCTTCCGTTCTCGAATACAAGAGGAATCAGATACTGCTTGCATTGGCCAGGAGTATATTCGAGGAGCAAAGCAACTTGGAGTGCCTCGTGACGAAGATCATGACCGAGGCGCGGGAGCTGTTGAAGTGCGAACGATGTGCAGTGTTTATCTTGGATACTGATCATTGTGAATCTGTAAGTAGTGGTTTACTTAGCCAATAGTTAATATTAACTCTCGTATTCATAAACGCTCTATAAGCTTCTGCTAACTTAGCAATCGTTTGTCCTTATCCGTGAAAGGTAAATGTCATAGTGACAGATAAGGACAAACGATAACTAAGTTAGCAGAAGCCTATAGACCGTTTATGAATAAGGAGGTAAGTGATTGACAAATTTTAATATTTTCTTCTTTTTGAGTTTAATTAGGTACGTAATAAATTAAATAAAAATATTTGTTGCCAAAAACAATAATCGTTGTCCGTCTATAGTATAGATCTGTCTCTCCGTACTTCTGCCTAACTGTCGAGACTTTTTTTTTTCAGGGAAGGTATCAATTGAAATACCAACTTATTTCCAAATAGCGATATATGTACTTACTTGAGGAATTCGACATCATTCTATTATTTTATTCATTCTAATAATCTATTTTATTCTATTACAAAACATTTGGCCTCTTCCCACGGTAATAACAATCTAGGTTCCATGTATGTTCGGCTGGGTGCAATCTTGCAACTCAATTTCGAAGCAGATATCTTCAAGCGATTGAGCTGAAATTTACATACACAAGTCTATTTATAAGTCGAATGATAGTCAAGGCTGTCTCCGCAGGAGGGGACTCTTTAACGGTTGGTCCGATTGACTTGAAATTTGGTACACATAATGTAGAATGGATGCTAAAGCAAGTATAGTTAACAACAAATAGACATTCAGCAAAAAAATATTGTATTAAAAATAGCATCTGACAAAAATTGTTTAATTGTTGATTTACTTACAAACTTATTTTTGGCTAGCTAAACTTCTATCTTCAAGCCTGTGTATCCACCAATTACATCCTTCCAGAGCCACTTGGAGCGTATAGTGCAGCGGCCCGGTGGCGAGCGCTCGACGACGCTCGCGCTCCCGCCGCCAGCCCCCACCAGGTTCCACACGCTCTTCGAGCTGGGGGCCAAGCAGTCGCGGACTACCCTCACACCCCGCCATGACAACCAGTCCACGCTGGCCTGCATTGCCTTAGCGGTACGTAGACACCATGGACTTTTCTGGCCTAAAATTTCGTAATGTAGTTGTGTTCTTTTACAAGGTCTCAGGATTATTCCAGAATGTTTCTGTTAGTGGTTAGGTTAGTTTCACTGAACATGCAAAAAATGGTTGACAAATGTTGCCATACATTGGTGGACGGTCAAAGTGTGCGGCGTTAAAGGGGCGACTTAATTTTGTAACCAAAATTACGATGAAATATTTGTACAAGATTGTTCAATCGCCCAAACCAAATTCTAAGAGACCTTGCTGTTTCATTTTAGTAAACGAGATGTTAATAAACCTACTTTATAGGTGGCCAAGTAGGTTCCTGAAAAATAAATGGTCACAACATCAAATTATGACATCTACTAGGGCCCGATTTTAAAAAGCATATCACTCGAAAGTGAAAAAATTACAGTTCAAATCAAATTTTCAACTAGATGTCTGTAGGTTAATTTTCAGGAGTCTAATTTTATGTGTTTCAAGTGATGAACTCCAAGAATAGTTTACACATGACGGTTTTAATTTTTTCAGGTTGCTAGAACAAACAAAGCTCTCAACATCTCTGAAGTCTCAGAGTGGCGTAAAGAGAACGGAATGATCTTGCTAGACTCTTCCAACGACGACGCGGCCAACGTCAGGACGATGCTTTGTATGCCTATCGTTAACGCCAACAAAGACGTCATAGGCGTAGCGCAGCTAATAAACAAGGTAATATTCTAAAACAGAACCAGCAGGCTTATTACATAACTAGCTCGCGATCACCATCGTGTTCATTTTGACAGTTCATGTATGGGCTAACAATTGGCATCGGAATCAGCTAGCTGTCACATTCATACAAGAACTGTCAAAATGAAGACGATGGCGATTGCGAGCGAGTTACGTAATAAGCTAGCTGTATAGTCCATTCCAATTCATTTTAACGCTTTTATAAACAAACGAATCCCCGAGTTCATATAAAATTTAATTACGGGATAATTTAGCGATTGCGACGTCAACTTCAGACTTAGACATTACGTCGAGCTGCTATCATTTTGCCCAAGCAATTACTAATAATATTTAATATTTCTTGATATAAGGATACTTAAGCAGGCCCAGGCATGTTAATATATGGCATGTTATATGGCCCAGGCATGTTATAATACTAGATTACATAAGTACTCGTGTCGTCAGTAATTCTAACCATGTCCTTGTTTGCAGAAAAAGTACGATTGAAAAATAAACGCTGATACTTCAACTTCAGCGGCGATTATTAAATTATCATTCATCGTTTATTGACTGAACTTTGTGTGTTTTCCAGGAAAATGGGTGTCAATTTACTGACGGTGATATATCAATATTCGAAGCATTCGCCATCTTTTGCGGTTTGGGAATCCACAACACGCAGATGTACGAAAATGCTTGCAAATTGATGGCCAAACAAAAGGTAAATTGTCTAAACTGGCAGGCTTTGATCTGGTAAACATTTTTTATTGAAATTCAGAGAACAAAAGTTATAGATATTCAATCATTTATAGTTAAATCTTCAATAAAATTATCTAACCTTAAAAAAATTACACCAATTAGGTACACACCATCACACCAATGCCAAGTAATACCGGTTTTCATTTTTCATTAACGTAATAAAAGTTATGCTCTCTGCTAATACCATCCGATTACAGAATTCATCCATCTCAATATTTTCACGTTCATTTATATTTATTGTTTGGGACTGGTTTTCAGGTGGCTCTAGAATGTCTGTCGTATCACGCAACAGCTTCCGGAGAGGACACTGTTAAGCTTGCCCAGGACATCATTCCTACAGCTGAGACTTACAATCTATACAGCTTTCAGTTCCATGGTAAATCCTCCCAACTACTTATGCTTTGACTGATAAACATACTTCATTTTAACATTAGTATCATCAGATCATCAGACAGAAACAACAGAATTTTTACAGGAACTAAGCCTTAGACAATAGTGTAAGACACATAAAAACAATGTCTATATGGGGCAGGGTGGCACTGTCGTCGAAGCCGAACCTACTTCATTATTTCACAATACATCATCATCATTGTGATGTATGTTCTATCGACACTTGACCACCTGTGATGATCAGTTTTCATCAATTTCACTATACCCGGGAGCAAAAAATTGGGGTCACTTTTCATACAACTTTCTACGGAAAGTGACCCGGTTTCTTTGCTCCCGTGTATAGATTGATGAATGATTGAAGCTAGGTTGAATAGGGAATAAAAGGCAATAAAATTACAGGGTATTATCATTCATTTCATTATATTCGATATAAACTTGTCAATTACAGACTTCGACCTGTCTGACGAAGACACGTGCAGAGCGACTCTCAGAATGTTTCTACAGTGCAACTTGGTTGAGAAGTTCCACATACCTTATGATGTAAGTTGTCTTCGCTTTACTATTCACAGTCTTGGCTCTTGTCATTTTGTTACTTCTGACCTCTTTCAATCTATCACCGTTGGCTTTATCTGATTGATCCATCTGATACGTTTCATACATTCATGACATTCATGCTCAGAGCGGATTGGCGAGGATACCGACTCTATTGGCAGTTTATGCTTATCCTTTATCAAAAATAAATTAAAACGCATCGATAACATCTTCGTTTACCATCAGGCTTGATTGTGATCAAACGCATGGCTACTGACATAAAGAAAACTCCAAATCGCCATTAGCCATTATGAATCACTTAAGTAGGTACAGAGTACAGACCCTATGATTACCTTCTTATTGTTCCAGGTATTGTGTCGTTGGATATTGAGTGTAAAGAAGAATTATCGACCTGTCAAGTACCACAATTGGCGGCACGCACTAAACGTAGCCCAGACGATGTTTGCGATGCTGAAAACGGGAAAAATGGAAAGATTCATGTCAGACCTAGAAATCCTTGGTTTATTAGTAGCTTGTCTATGCCACGATCTCGACCATAGAGGAACAAATAACGCCTTCCAGACCAAAACTGAGAGCCCACTAGCGATTTTGTATACGACTTCAACAATGGAACACCATCATTTTGATCAATGTGTTATGATTTTAAATAGTGAAAGCAACAATATATTCCAGGTAATTCTCCAGATAATGGAAACCATTACTATTAAATTTCCTAACACATGTATACATATAAATAGTTCCTAATCCCAATAAATTTCTTCAACTGATAATTATCGTTTTCGTTTCAGGCTCTCTCACCTTGCGATTACAAGAATGTAATGAGGGTAGTAGAAACGGCTATCCTGTCGACAGACTTAGCAATGTATTTTAAGAAGAAATCAAAGTTCCTAGAGTTAGTCGACAATGGAGAATTTGACTGGCAAAGTCAAGAAAAAAAAGAATGTGAGTACCTACCCAAACATATTAAATCAATGAAATAGGAATATTTCATCAGTCATCTGCGAAGCAATCCAATGGTGTGAAGTTCCCAATCCACGCTGGATCCACATGAGAACTATAACCCAAATCCTCTCATTCTGAGAGGAGGCCTATGCCCAGCAGTGGGACGTATATGGGCTGGAGATAATGATGATGATGATTATGATGATGATCTGTAGTAACTCATGTGAAGCAAAAACGCAATAAAGATGCCCGGATCATTTTTAAACAATGTGAGGCCGAAAACGTGTCCACTTGATCTAAAATTTGTAAACGATCCTCTGTATTTCTTCTTTGACAGTATTGTGCGGTATGATGATGACAGCATGCGATGTGTCAGCCATTGCCAAGCCTTGGGAAGTGCAGCATAAGGTGGCCAAGCTAGTAGCTGACGAATTCTTCGATCAAGGCGATTTGGAGAAACTACAGTTGAATCAACAACCAATGGCTATGATGGACAGGTACGTTCACGACCACGTCGAATTGTACATCGCTTAAAAATGAGGCAAATAGGAGCTGAAGAGAAAATTTCTAAGGTGTCTTTTTTTTTTCAGGGAAAAGAAAGATGAGCTGCCACAAATGCAAGTCGGCTTCATTGATATGATCTGCTTGCCGCTATACAGGGTGCTCTCTGACACGTTCCCATGGATCCAGCCGCTGTATACAGGCACACTGGACAACAGGAACCGCTGGCAGGACTTGGCTGAAAAGGTGGAGATGGGGCTGACCTGGATAGACCATGACACTATTGATAAGCCTATTGAGGAGTTCACAGGTACATACAATACAATACAAATAATCTTTATTGAACACTACAAATCAGCACAAAACAATACAGAAACAAAGAACAAAGTATACAATAGGCGGTTTTATCGCTTAGTAGCGATCTCTTCCAGACAACCAATGTTGGAGACAGTTTGAGTAGGTGGCGGTGGTGGGTGGGGAGTGGTGGTGGTGCTGATGGTACATTTAATGCCTTACCAGTGGTTACCACGGCAAGATTTTCTTTGTCAAAAAACAACTCTATAAAATTTGCATGCCGAATAACAATTTCAATAATCTTTATTGATGTATACATTTTTATCATTGCTAAAGTGATCGTTGACATGACACAGTTTAAATTTTAAAGCAGTAAGAACTCGATGCCGAACCGGTGGATGCAGGTTGCGAGTTGTCGTTCATTATGGTGTGCTAAGGAGAGGCCTTTGTTCAACAGTGGACGTCTTCAGGCTGATGATGATGATGATAACCCTTTAACGACCAAGACATATTTTTGTAATTTTTCGTGGTTTAATGCACAAAAATGAGCTATTAGGGATTGTATTTATAAGCTTAAGAAAAATAGTAAAAAAAATGTACATATATATTATGTCAAGAAACTATATGTTAAAAATACTCAACATTGCCCAACATTCAATAGCAGATGACGACAGCATACGTTGAGTATTCTTAACATTGCGAATTGGGCAGGGATAGAAATAAAAATAGAATATCTTTTATTTTATCAAAAAAACATTTATTTTGCTACATGAAAAGAATAAAACCAGTTTCTCTTAGATACAAGACACAATCTCAATTTGTTCATTCTATATTTGTGTATTCGTTTTTACAATGCTTACACCTTCCGTGACTTGTGTATATTGGCTAATGACCTGTATTGTCATAGCGGACCGCAACCGGGGGTCGTGGCAGAGCTGGAGTCCTTATGACGACCGGTTTATTGTCATCTATGTCGGAAGGTCCAACCCTGTCTTTTTTTAGCAATTCGATTGCCAACTGGACTCTATCTATCTACAGCCATTGTCCGTCCACTGCTGGACGTAGGCCTCCTTCATATTGCACCAACTTTCGCGATCCTCATCCGCATCCCCTCATCCAGCCAATGCCAGCTGGTAGAACGCATGGGTTGAACACCCTAGTTTTAAGGCATTGTGGCAGTGATGACTTCAAGATGTGACGGAGCTTCCCAAACGCTGCCCAGCCCAATCGAATCCTCCTATCGGCTTCTTTCTCGAAGTTATTTAGAAAGAAAGAAAGAAAGAAAGAAGACATTTATTCATTTTGCAAGACACACAAATATAAGAGCATGTACACACAATTTTATAGAAAAAAAAAACAACAGTAAAAAAACCAGACATGAAAATTTGATCATCAGCGTTGTGTAGCTGCATGATTTGGCCTAGGTAGACATACTCCTGAACAACTTCAAGGGCCGAATTTCCAACGAACAGGGGCTCCGGAATGACGTGATCGTTGAACATGACTTTTGTCTTGTCCAAGTTCATCCCAAGCCCCACTCGTCGCGAAGCATCATTAAGGCTGTTCAGCATTTCCGCCAAATCCTGCACTGATTCCGCCATTATGACTATGTCATCGGCAAATCTGAGGTGAGAGATGTACTCGCCGTTTTATGCCACGTCTTTTCCAGTCCAGGGTCTTAAAGACATCCTCCAGTGCGTTAGTAAATAGCTTAGGGGACGCAATTGGATGGGTTTTGTCTCCTGGTCCTGTATTTGGACGGATATCGTGGCGGCATCATAGAGACACCTCAGAACCTCAATGTTAGTTTTTGGCGGTAAGATATTTTCTTCTTCAGAGCTACTGCCGCTGTCAGAAGAAGGTGCGCTTAAAGGTGGTATTAAAGCCATAATTTTCTCGATGCAACCCCATTTTATGTTACCCTGAAGCAAGCAAACGAAAAAAAACATGCAGTAAACACACCACACCCATGAGCACAAATGTTAGTGAAAAAAAAACGACAATAAGCACGTAAAGAAGAATATAGGACAGGAAGTGTAGAAAATAGGCAATAGCTTGTTCATAACCTTATCTTCGCACTGTTGAGAATGCTCAACATACACCTGAGCAGGTTAACGCTCGAATGTCCCGTACTGTTGAGAATACTCAACATGCATCTCAGCGGGTGAACGCTCGAAAGTTTCGTACTGTTGAGAATACTCAACATGCATATTTGTAACCGTATTATATGTTTACTTTAAGTCAATTAGACAAGAAATACACAGAATTATGATGCACAACCTTTAAAAAACTTTCTGCAATGTTAGTTTAATTCATTTTAGAAAGGAAAACATTTTTAAATATTTTTTACTTACATTGCGTCTTACGGACGAGTGTTGCTTCGGCGCCATCTTGCCTCTAGCTGTCAAAATACGTGCGCCCGGGCAACAAACTTGCTTGTCTAAGGTGCGTTCGGATATAAGGATTTACTTTATAAATTTAAGTTCCAAAAGATAAGGAAAACAAAACGCTGATATTTTTTTGTTTCGAACGTTCAGCATTCTTAACGTTGCGAAATAAAGGGATAGTGAAGAACTCGATTGCTATGAGAATGTTGTTCAAAATCTAACTGCAGGGGCGAATTAAACGGTTTTTATAAAATTATTTTTCAGCTTCCAGCGAGCCTATTAAAGATGTGGAACTAACAGTGACAACGCTGAACTGTGCTAAGACAGCCGCTGAGAACAGCTCTATGGCTGTAGCGAAACCCATAAAGACCCCCTTCCACTCCCTCAGGAGGGGTAAGACCAGTAACTTCGCGTCCCGGACGACACGAAGCAAATTGACGAGGTTAGTATTTCAGTTATGTAAAAATTATGTAGTGGAAAGAGTAACGACAGAATAGAGTAGGTAAGGACTGATAGTTATCGATTGGTTATCCGCGATAACCACTTTGTCACCCCATGGCAATTCACAAATCCCAGAATTTTGTAACTCTTATCCTGACACCATTCACCTTCTCTTTCTATTCTTACCCCCTTATTCATGAACGCTCTGTAGGCTTCTGCTAACTTAGCAATCGTTTGTCCTTATCTGTCACTTTAACATTTACCTTTCACAGATAAGGACAAACGATTGCTATTATAGCAGAAGCCTTAGAGCGTTTATGAATAAGGGGGTTATACTTTACCGTTGAACAGAAAGAAAATGGTGAATGTGAATGAGATTTCGAGTGCGTCAGATAATAAATGACCTCAGTTCCCATTTCAATTTTATTTTGAATTCAGAATTATGAATCCTTGACATTATTTTTCAATCAAACTTGTCGAATCTCCTGGTAAATATTCCGGAACAGTTCGAAGAAGTTTTGTATATCCACTTCGTTCACGCAGAAAGCTCTTGCTCGAAACTTCTTTGTTCTATGCTATGACGACTACAATAATTAGAATATGGTGGTATTATTGTTGCAAGTTGAACCGTTGTTTGTTAGCTACGTATAAAATAAAGTGCTTTACTCTTTTCGTAATAAATAGCAAATACTGGCATTAATAGAGGAGCGGGACTTCCTGTTACAAGTATTCCTATGCTTACTAGGAGGTCCTAACTTTGATACTATAGGTAATGTGTAAACCTAAAAAGAAATAAACTTTTTCATTGTTATTATTTTTTTACTATTGAAATGGGTACAGTAACCGGCCATAGTCTTCTTCTTCGGTCTTCGGAAAGAGACAATTGGCGTTAGATAGACCGAGCCAACGCTCTACGAAGCCGAAATTAGCCGAGGAGACCGATGAACAATCTTTATGGCCGGGTACTGTAGTACTTATAAATTCTTCACTTCCTGTTGCGTCTTTATCCCACGGGAAATTTGAAACTCGAAAAATCACTTAGGTCACCTACGTGATTCTTTAGGAATGTCTGCCACATTTCAAATGTGTAGCTTTAGTGGATAACCCTGTGCGTTATCTGTCAGTCGCATTGTTTTTATAAATATAGATTACTTCCTTTGTGTCCTTTGTTACATTTTACCATTTAGCTTTTCGGTGAACGAAAACATCGTGAGGAAACCGGACCAATCCCAGTAAGACTTAGTTACCCTTCTGGGTTTGAAGGTCAAACAGATGGTAGTCGCTTCTGTAAAAACTAGAGCCTACGCCAAATCTTGGGATTAGGTTGTCAAAGCGGACCCCAGGCTCACTGAGCCGTGGTAAATGCCGAGAAAAACGCTAGGAAGATGATGATTTCCTTTGTTTTCTTTGCTCTTAGCTCCTGACATAGTATCAAAAGCAGTTGTAAAATCAAAGTGAAACCAAAGTCTCTTGCAGATCAATGTACGCGGCGGCCAGCTTCAACCGGGAGGAGAAGGCAAGCATCAAGCGTCCGGAGAGCCAGCCCGAGCCCGTGCCGGAGGAGCAGCAGTCGCAGGCCAGCAAGACCAAGCATAAGGGGCGGCTCTGCCACATGTTGTGACGTTTAAGTCTTAACTGGTAAGTCGGGAATTATTTCGGGAAGGTTTTGGAGTGAAAACTTCTTTAGCGTCGTTGGACACATTGGGATGGGTAAAAAATGTTAAACTCGCGTCAGGTGTAGGACGGAAGGAGAGTTTAAGTACCAAGATATCTGGATCCTCTAAGAGCTTTTGAAATACGAATGAAGCTAGAGCCACGTTCGGTTTTTGAAGTATAGGTACGTTGATTTCGTCGCTATAACGTATGTGCGTTTGGCCTAATGGTTTGAGGTGTGGAATAACAGTGCATTCTCTCAGGTGACCAGTTCAAATCTGATTTTTTTCTTTGTTTTTCTTTTTTTTCTTTTGTTCGAGTGTGTGTGTGTGTGTAGTTTTCACTTCTGCCGGCACTCCCTGAGTGCTACCCGGTGTTTTTTTTATATGTATAAGAGGGGGCAAACGAGCAGACGGTTCACCTGATGAAAAGTGATCACCATCGCCCAGGGACACCTGCAAGACGTGGGGAATCACAGATGCGTTGCCGGCCCTATCAAGAACCGGAAGGCTCGTTTTTTAAAGATCCATAAGTAGGTTAAATGGAAGAAATCCCTTTTAGGGATAATTTCGCCTTTGTTCATTTTTGTTTTCTTGTATTTTTTTCATGTGTTTTATGTACAATAAAGAGGTTTACATACACACATCATAATCATGGTAACTTAGATTATTTTAAGCCGGGTACTCAACTCATCTGCGAGCCGTAATCAAAAACCCTAGTAGTTGGTGTTCCGCTCGCGGTAGGCTCGTGAGCCGCGTCCACACTAGGGTTTTTGGTTACTGTCACGTGCAACAGCTTTAAAGTACCGAACTTCAAAAATAAAAAAAGAACCCTTAGAAGATCACTTCGGTCCTTCTGTCTGCCCTTTTTACGGAATTTTAAGGTCCGCAGTCCCCTTAGAGCTTTTCTTATTTCTAAGGCATTAACAGTATTAATAAAAAGTACCCGGATAAACCGAGATTAGCTCGGTATTTTTTTGGTACGTTTTCTGAATATATGAAACCTAGCTGGATCGATTTATCGCCCCCGAAACCCCAATTTCATGAAAATCATCGGAGCCACTTCCGGAATTGCTCGTTTAAAGTTATTAGATAGATAGATTTTATGTGCCTTCAATTGGTACGTCATTGGTTGTTATAATAAACATCCTAAAAATATCTTGGACTTTACTAAGTTAAAGTAAAACCTAAATCTATACAGGGGCCTTACCATGACGTCCTAATTCCGACGCAGTTCAAGTTTTAGCTGTCACTTTTAGTATGAATCTGACAGCGAGCGGACCTAAACTGAAACGCATTAAGACGTCATGGTACGGCCCCAGCTCATTTTTACGTTAAAATGCACAGGAGCAGTCAGAGCAGTACCGACAAGCCGGACCGAGTGAAGCCGTCCAAATCGATCGATTGAACGCTCGCGGCGCGGCGCTCCAGTAAACTACTTAGGTCAAATACTTCCTCAACATTTCTACTATACGATGTGCTCTAACAAACATCATAACATTGAGCGACTAAAGTCGATAAGTAGCATTACCATTGCGGAGCCACAACGATTCCAGATGAACACTTGTGATGCCCAAGAATCAATGAATGCCGAACACCGGCTTTTGCTCGCCCAATGTGGGTAATCAACGCTCGTAAAGAGAATAGGATTGGAGCTTACAGGTTATTCCATAAAATTACTTACGTCAAATTGTAGATGAAATGACAGATCTTTCAATCTTATTCTCATTGTAGTTTAGTAATTTTTTACATTGTTTTCATGAACTAAGCCAAAATGTATGTTAACTTTTTATTATATAACTCTCAATTTTTTCAGACTTTATGATAAACCCACTAATTATTTTTGCTGCTCGTACTAAGTGGTGTGTGGGGATAGTTTTGGTTAGGTAGGTATAGTTGGATGTAAACATTGTGTTTTTATAAATATTGTCGACTTAACAACCTTTCATATGATTTTGATGTGACCTTTCGTGTGAAGAATGTCAAAAAACTTGTACGTTACAAAGACAGTCTTTACTTTTGCATAGTAGTTCGAAAGGTTAAAGAAAATGCTAATTTATGTAGCTCAAGACGTTATGTATATAAATTTTATAAATCTACGTTAAAACGCAAGATTTTAATTTTAAAATATTGTTTTAGTATGACATAGGTTTACGTTTTGATTTTACTTGACTTAAACCAATGGTAGTATTTTCGGGGTATGGTTTAAAATTCGTTAAGCTTTAATTTAATATAATTATAGTTACCAGTACGATTTCAGCGCATACCAAAAATAGTAATAAATGTGAGCTGCGAGCTAATTACCAAAAGGTAATAACTTTGTTTAGTCGTATAAATGCCTTAGATAAAATATTGTAGTATCTTCGTCATTTTGACGTTGAAGTTTTAGGTAATCTTGGGCGCTTCAACCATCTGTTGTCAATCATTCTCATAGTCAAAACGCTGCCTAACGCTGGATATTGGCCTCCCACCAGCCTTTCACAACGAACTTAGTAGTTGGTCATCAACCTTAACTCCACTATAAGCAGACGGTTGAACCGCCCAATCGATCCTCTTAAATCAATTTAGGTAAATGTTTATCTTATTGATGTATTATTTACATAGACTGTGATCTAGTGTTACTCCACGAGATTCTATTTTAAAACTTCATAATGTAGGTTGTGTCAATAGCAATTAAACAGTAAGACGTTTCGGTACTGTACATAAACTTCGTCTACGAAATTCGCAACTTTAACTTTTAAAATAGAATTATCGTAACTTGGCCTGAGACCTTAATGGTCATCGGAGATGTTTAGAATTAATTTATACTATTTACTATAGGCTAAGAAATTTTTACGAGAATAACTTCGATCAATTATTTTTCAATAAGTCGTTAATTCATTTATAACTGTTTATTATTTATTTGATGCTGAAAGTATTATGATGCTAGTCGATTCGTTTCGTTTATAGAGGAGCTGTATGAAATAAATGTTACGTCCATTCGCTTATGAAGCTGTCATGTGCAATATTTCTACATTATTTAATCTATAGTCGACCAAGAAATTCCTTTGCCACCCTATTTATTCTTTTGAAGAAACTGACATAAAAATGGTGAAGCGATTACTTGGTCGACTTTACTGTGAATAGTACTAATTCAATTGATATCCTTAATAGCATAAGCAGTTACGATTAAGTTTAAACGAATTTTTGATTTAAGTATGAATTTAACGAACTACGAGTATTTTTACACTGTAATGTTTTGGTTCGGTAGCTCTACTGAAACAAGAAGTTAGTGAGGTCAGAGAGAAATAACTGCAAGTAACGCAACACTTTTAAACTATACGTACATAATACATCTTGAAAAACTCGAGCTTACCTCTGTGGCTCGGTGAGCATTCATCCCTGTGATTATCAAAGCCATCTCTGTCTCGTTGCACAGTCTACGGTTACCTACCTACCAAATGCTGAAATCCGCATTAAAATCCGTTGCTTAGTAAAAATAATCTAAAATTAAATACAACATAAATATAGAAAGATTAACATGACAAAATGTCAAACGGATGTCTCGATACTAGAAACATCTATCAATATTTTTTTAATGGAATATTGTCTATAAAAATGGGCGTAACTTCAAACTACTTAATTAAATAAAAAGGACATTACAACCATTGCATTTTATTGATTTTAGATATCATGTTTTATGGTAGGAAACATTTGTGTAAATTTTATTTTTCAATACGGCTGGATTCTATTTTTGCACTAAGAACAAGTTCTTTTTGAATCTATGTATGCAAGTTTTTGTCACTAATATCTATGATATGGTACCCAAGACCAGATCTTTGTATGTGATATAGTTACAGGCTTGATTTTGACCGATATAAATGTGTCATCCTGTTTACGTAATTTGGTGTCATTGGCCCTGAGGACTCACTAGGTAGTTTTCAATTTCCTATGTTGTGAAAATAAACAATTATATTGCGTAAAATCTGTGAATAAATTTTAAGAATACATTTTTGATTTTTTATAGTTCGGATTGTACGAGGTATGAGTATAAAAAAATAATATTAGATAAATGTGTCTTAAACTTTTAGATTGAAAAAATATTTGTAATATAATAATGGACTATCTGGTATTTTTATTTTTATATTAACTTAGGTACTGAACCCTCATAAGAGGTACGACATTCCTCCACGGAATCTCGTGCCCTTTCCCTTTTTCAGGGCGTAAGGCATTATATATGACAATGATATGCGTATAGTCAGCGTCATAATTAGTATGAAACATCCAAGGTGACTAAAAAGTTCGACATCATATTATTTCTTTGGTGAACCAAACCTTTTGGCCGATTTGGAATTTCAAATTATGCGACGCTGACTGTACCGACCTGACCGAAGCAAAGTACACGTAATTTGCACGTCACTATAAAAATGCCTGGACCTATCATCGAGCAATGACCATTTCAAAACATGGTATAACATGCAGGGCATGCAATCTTTGGTCCTTTTGTTGACGTAAATATTTTATTGTGTTCAAACTATTTTTTCTTGAAATTTTAGGAATTTTTGTAGCAATTTTTGTAGTAAAAACGATTATTATTGCGAAATGTTTTACTTTTTTTACATTAGTGACATTCTATGACTTTTAACATCTTATTACAAAAGTACTCGTACTCGTTGTCGTTGCCAATAAAATAAATCATTACCACCGAAAAACCGCGACATGGGGAGAGCCAAATAGAAAGATGTTACATAATATATTCCGATTAAAAAATTGTACGTGAAGTCCACATTTTGTTTTAATTACGGTATTTTTATTATTGCAGTACAGTAAGTGCTGGGTACTTTTGCGTTTTTTTTGGTTTTTAGTGATCTAAAATCAGCTTATCAAGACGGTGTTGTGCATATAACCGGTATACGATTATAACAATGGGAACATTTAAAAAATCTAAGCCTCCATGTGAATTTTAAGAGCGTTTAGGCTTCTCGTTACAAATCAAACCTTAAAACATTTTTTTACTGTTTTTTTTTTTTGGAAATTATCAGATCTGATCTTTTTTGCGAATTGTGTTTCTTTCTTCATATTTTGTACAACATAGCATTTACTTACTTTTTCACGATCGCCGTTCGTGTCACTCGTTTTATACTCAACTAGCTTCTGCCCGCGACTTCGTCTGCTTAGAATTATACATAAAAACTCTTGAATCACTCTATCTATTAAAAGAAAATGCATCAAAATCCGTTGCGTAGTTTTAAAAATAATAAGCATACTTAGGGACAGACAGACAGACAAACAGACGGCGGAAACTGACTTTGTTTTATACTATGTAGTGATGTTGTTTTACCTATATCAAAATTAAATTATAACATTAATTATTTTTATACCGATTAGGCCCTACACACCCACACACAACAGGAAATACTAAGTTTTTCACCTAATATGTACCCTCATAAACACTGGCGTTCATTGCATACTAAACTACAATTATATATATATAACTTTACCCAAATATTCTACCTCCGTTACGAGAAACGAACATTTACGAAGGTTGATCGAAAAGCCGGCAGTTGTAAGAGTCTCTAAGAACCTTATCTAGCAACTCGATTCCTTCACTTACAGTATTATCAACAAGAGAACGCCATTGACATAGACTAGGACCTTCCCTGCATTAATATGATCACGCAATGTACATCTTTAATTATACGCTGGTAAACTATAGGCGAATTGGCTAGAGCATACGGCATCTCAACACATTCAAAATGATCTTCCGGAGTAACGAAGCCAGTAAGATGAATACATTCCTCCTTGAGAGGAATATGGTGGAAACCAGTTGCCATGTCAAGACTTGAGAAAAACTTGTAACCGCCTAACCTATCAATATGGTCGTCTATAAATGGAAGGGGGTAACGATCTTTTATTGTGATGCAATTAAGTGCACGATAGTCTACGCGGTCTATCTGAGCCGTCGCGCTTCTTTAAGAGTATTTTGAACGCCTAATGACACCTTTAGCTAAAAAGTCTCTGGTGATTTCCCGAATCTTGAGTTTCTCTTGATATGAAAGTTTGTACGGTCGATACACCACCGGTGTGGACTTGGTAAGCTTTATTTCCATTTCGCCTGTACGAACGGTAGTCGCCGCCGTACCAGATATCAAAAACTGTGAAAACTTATTGATGACGGTCATAAGATAAGGCTAGCCAAGTCCTCATCCAGAAGGGGCGTATTTACTTTAGTCTGATCAGCTAACTTGATGTTGTTGACGCTAATAAGAGGAACCTCAGTGTGCGTAAGATACTGCTAGTGCTTGCTTCGAACGTAAGGTACTCCGTCACGGTTTAGTACGTCAGTGCCTATTACAACGGGTACATTCATATATTGTGGCGGTACAACTAATAAGTCCACCCCTTGAGGTGATGTGCTAATAAGTTCTTTTTCACTTAATCCACCTTTTAACATACTACGTTTTGGTTTAGGCTGGCAAGGTAGGTATGTATTTAAGAATATCTGAAGAAATCAAGGACGCATCAATGGCACCGCTATAAATGAGTACATCGACAGGTCCAACTCCATTTATTACTGCAGTAGTGAGGTCATTGTTTTCAGAGGTACGTGACCAACGAGAGCAAAGGTTTATGTAACGCTGATTGTGCGGTAATGACAGTGATTTTGCAAGGCATGTGTCCTCGGTGTGTCCTTGTTTCTTACAGAATGTGCACGATTTGCTAGGACCTGAGCCGGAGCCTGAACTTGGCCCGGGTGGTGCGTTAGAAGTACTAGTAGAAGGTTTTTTTTGAAGTATACAATCGCGATGTTATGTAACGAAGGATCGAAATTTGACACGTAATAATGTATGTATGTATGTAAACTCTTTATTGCACATAAAAATTTAAAAATACAGAATTACACAGAAAATAGTACAAAGGCGAACTTATCCCTAAGAAGGGATCTCTTCCAGCTAACCTGATACAGAAAGGAATAGTTTGCAAAAAAAAAGGCAAGCAGTCATTATTATGTGCAAATAAGTAAAAGTAGGTATTAATAGTACTTAATAAATTATGATGTGATCTTACGGGCTGCACAGATTGAATGACCTGCATCAAAGCATGTGCGAGAGCAGATGCATCGGAACCCAACTCACGAGATTCTAAGGACTGGTGTTTAGGTGAATTGCTCGAAAAGTCTGGTTGAGGCGGTGTTCTAGGTATGTGCACACGTTCCGTACGCGCTTGTGTCTCTGTGTGGCGCGAGATGTCACGCGAACGGTGTCGTGGGTCGCCACGTAAGCTACTTCGTGAACGGTCGCGGCGTGGGATACGCGAAACATGCGTGTGGGTACGCCTATCCTTGCTATTCGAAAGGGGTTGAGTTCTACTACGTGACCGACGCTTATTTTTACTACGCGAGCATCGCCTAGTGATGACATATGGATCTGAAACATGGGCGCTAACGATGGGCCTCATGAGGAAGCTCAAGGTCACTCAGAGGGCTATGCTCGGGGTTTCTCTGCGAGATAGAATCAGAAATTATGATATCGACAGTAGAACTAAAGGTGACCGACATACCCCAAAGAATTGCGAAACTGAAGTGGCAGTGGGCGGGGCACATTGCTCGCAGGACCGATGGCCGAATGGGGTCAGAAGGTTCTAGAATGGCGTCCGCAGACCTGATCAGGATCGCGGGATTGCGGTGGATGCGGAAGGCACAGGGCCGGTCCGAGTGGAGAGCCTTGGGGGAGGCCTATGTCCAGCAGTGGACGTCTTTCGGCTGATAAGATGATGATGATGAGCCTAACCCTACTTCGTGGTTGGCGTTCATCGGTACTCCGCGAATCACTTTCATCTAGAACGCGCGAGCCATCCCGCGAATCATGCCGTCCCTCACTCGAGAGACGTCGCGATTCGTCACTGCTATTGACATATTAAATGTGTATGAGAGGGACGGTATGATTCGAGATTTGAGTTGTGTCGGTGTCGATTTCGCGACAGCCATTTTATTCAATTTCAATTCGGTACCTACTTATAACTTTTTAATTATAGCAAATAAAAAAAACTAAAAATAGGTACTTTTCCTACAAAACTTAATATATAATAAAATATTATGATCTTTCCATATATGAAAAAAAAATCATTTAAAAACTCAATTGCGAACATTGTTAAAAAGTAGGTAAACATTATTGTTAGGAATTGATTTCAATAAGTGCGAAATTATTGTTTCATGAATAACTTTTTTTATCTCGGAACATTAAGTATACCTACCTACTTTATTTAATTTAGGATGAGAAACCACAACAAAATTATATTGCGGCTCGTGAACTGTAATCTCTTTACGATTTGTACTAGAGTAACAATTGACGCTACGCAAATAGAGTGGCATTAAAACAATTTTATTTTGCGGCTGCCAAACTATTGCACTGTACTATTTGCTAGGTAAGAAATAGTTGACCAGACGCAATATAATGTTATTGTGGTTTCTCATTATAAATTAAATGAAGTATAGGTAGGTACAATATGTACAATCAATTTGAGAATTCAAGTCGGCTCAAGTTTAGATTTTACCTAATGTAACAAAAAATGTAAAAATGACTGTCATTTGTTTCCAAATTTCTAAGAATAGAAAATAATAATTATTAAAACATAAATTTTATTGTATATTGCTGTAAATACCTAGTTACCTAGTGTACCCAGTTAGCCATTATGCACCAGTCATAGTACATTACCGCCCGTGGTTTGTACAAAGTTTTACGTCTTGCCTTGGCCAGGAAGTGAGATTTTCTGTCCGCGAAGCGGGCGTAAAATCCCAATTACGGCTTTTGGTGACGTAAATAACTAATTCGTACCTAGTTCGATATTAATTTATTTTTCTTTTAACTGTCAAGTCAATGTCAAGTCAACGTCGTTATTATTTTCTTCTTTATTTTGCGCTCGACAATCTTTTTTTTACCTACATTTTTCGTTTCGTTTTCTTTACCTACATTTTTCGTTCGAAATATTACCTATAGACGGGATATGAACCGCGATTACCTTTATTGAGCTCCCGATAATCATCTTTCCATTTATGATAGGTAAAAATTTGATTCAATAGGTCAATTACACAAATTTTAACAAGGCATTCATTGCACTAAAAAAATGTATACGTGCTGTATGTGATTCTGCACCGTATAAATCATGTAAGCCTCTCTTTAAAAAGCTTAGTATATTGCCTTTGCCTTGTCTGTACATTTTTGAAATCTGCATTTCTGTAAAGAGATATATAGGTATTTATAACAACTGGAGATATCTCAACAAGAAATAGACGGAATCCAAAAAGGCTGGTTCATGTCTACATTCCTAGGACCGCATTATATAGGAAACATTGCGCTGCTATGTGTCTAATTTTTTTTAACAAGCTACCAAATTGCATAAAGGAGCTACCCCTATATATCGACGACAGCAAAGAGTAAACGGATAACTGCAATTTTACCGAAATTCACTTTGTTGTTTAAATTAAATTGTAATTTATTTTTTCAGCCCGACATCTGCATTATTTACGATTTCATAATAAAAATGCTGCTGGACACTTGCGTACTTAATAGGGTCGGTCGGTAGTTACGTTGGCATAACACTTGTCTATCTATAGAATATTTCGTTGAATGGCGAGGCGAGTAGTGATCACAACTTTGTTAAATCCAGTATTGCTTAGAAGCATTATCAGGCGTATGCCTGTACACCTAGTTCGGCCCTGTAAAAATTGCGCAGTACATTAATTGTCAAATGAGGTTACTAGTAAAACTAAAATATTTCTTGTATTTCTTTAGAAAACCTTAAATTGAAAGTTTTGTCAGCTTCATGAATACTGCCTTTGTAATTATTTCTAAATATTTGAAGACCATTGATTAGTTAGAACGCGGTAAACACAAATAAATCTATGACGAATGATAGCAAAAGATTAACTTACCGATGGAGCGATATTTCAGGGGTTTTCCTGTCTGATGAGTTGCAACACATGAGAACACAGCATTTCACCATGATTTTACTCTAAATAACTCACTAAAAATTCTAAATTTCACTCAAGATACCGACGGTCGGTCACCACAACAACAATCTAACGCCATCGGTCGCTTAAATGTCGCTTAGCAACTGCCACGGATTCCAAATTGTCTATGTGTGACTTGGTGTTGCAACACATGCAAAAAAGAAATAGGTTTATACGATTTAGTATTAGAGGAAAAGGGGTAGTGGCATTTTTTACACTAGTCAATGTAGGCGTGAAATAATGTCAAGTCTGCTAGTTTATAATGATGTCTGCACAGATGTCTGTGCAATAAACAAGCATGGATAGTAGAAATTAATTGGTATTAAAGTTAGCACAAAATAACAAAGTTAGTGATATCATAATTTGATTTGCCCGTGTATAGGAAGATAAGTGGCAGTTATCCGCATCTATCATCTATCATTGTCCGACGTAGATACAGACATCTAAATTATTTCAATAAGTACAGATATTTTTAATAATAGCAAATCATTTAAATTGTATTGTATTTCTTGAGCGTTGTGCCAAATTTGAAGGAAATCTATTCATTATTATAAAAAATATAAAGTTTTTTCCTTAAAACAGCTGTACTGTAAAATTACAAATCTGTACATAACCTTTTACTCTTTGCTGCCGTCGATAAATTTAAAAATAGGGTAATGCAGATACAGAAAGAAAAAACTATTATAGTGTACATGAGATAACTTTTTATACCTAATGTAAGCAACCCAAAAAAAGTAATAATTTGCATGCTAGTATGATAAAATTGTAAGTAGGTACAAATAGCAGATAAGCAACCTATTGTCTTTGTGACACCCAATGACATTAATAATATCTACTTATTCTCTGCAAATAAATATATTCTATTTTATTTTATTATATTCTACCTACCTATTATCATAATAGTGACAAATCTATTCTTTTTGAAGTCTGTTTGAAATCAAAGTACATGCGACAACAAACACTTCTAGAAATTGTTATTGAATTTGTTTTGTACCTGACGCACGCAAATTATAATTATTACTATCATGGTAATGCGTGTCTGTTTATCTGACCTATGCCTATTGAGTACAACTAATCCCACCAAAAACATTTCATGTAAAAATGGCGGCCAAGACTCGTAAGCTCCTTATCGCCATCACATCCAATTAAAAGCCAAGGCCCTTAATATTGGCCCTACTCCTTGATTTTAAAGTTTGACCTGGCAGTTTTATACTTCTATTGTAAATTATAAAATTGAAGATGGATATGTATTAAAATACATAAAGTTTAAAATGTATAATGGGTTAAAATACATAACGGTTCAAAATCTATAATGCGATTTTCTCAGAAAATGGTAAATTAATAGGATTGTTGTTATAAAATAAACCTAACCTAACCTAAACCAATCTATAGATTACGCTATCAAAAAAGTTCATCTAGCTAATAATTTCACAGAAAATAGCATTATATATTTTGGACCATTCTTTATTTTAACCAATTATACATTTTAAACTTTATATAGTCTGATCTGCTCCCGTTTTCTTTTGTCAATCTGCTCCCTATAGTAGGGGAGCCCACGATGCTAAATCGGGATTTACTCGAGCGTCATTATAGTTAGACCCATTGGGTTGCAAAGCTTAGATGATAAAAAGAAAACCGACGACCGAATGGCCTAGTGGTTAGAGAACCTGATCCCCGGTCGGGGCAGATATTTGTATGAAAAATACGAATGTTGGTTCTCGAGTCTTGGATGTTTAATATGTATTTAAGTATGTATTTATCTATATAAGTATGTTTATCCGTTGTCTAGTGCCCATATCACAAGCTTTGCTTAGTTTGGGACTATATCAATTGGTGTCAATTGTCCCAAGATATTAAAATTATATTAAAAAAAAAAAAAACTTATAGCTGTTGCCAGCGACTTCGTCTGCAAAGAATTCGTGCTATTCCAGACTTTTCTCTATCTATGTGCCGAATTTCATCCAGATCCGTTGGACCGTTCTGGCATGATTGAGTAACAAACAAACATCCATCCATCCATCCATACTTTCGCATTTATAATATTACTTAGATACTTCTTCATCAGTGCGGGGAGTGGCAACGGATTTTCAAAAATATAAAAAAAAACTGTTGCATGAACATACTCGAGCGCCTCAGATATTGACAGCATCCATGACCTGCGTATTTTAAAAAAATCTGATTGTTTCCATGATGGGGGTGGTCGATGGTCGTACCTAAGGAAGAGTCGTTTCTGGTGCAAAGGTTGTCCATCGCGGTACAACGTGGTAATGCTATGAGTGTGATCACCTTTGCGCCAGGTATGACGCGGGGCGGATTATTATTTGACTGATTGTTTTCTTTTTATTTATTACTTTATTGTGTTTTTTTTTTACGTTATTTGTATTATGTATGAATAAAAATTCTGTATTGAATAACCCTTTAAAAAATATATATTTAATGTTAACTTTCGATAGTGGTGGCACATCACTATTTTTGAATTGCAAAAAACAGGCAACACAGGTCATGTTATTTTATTTTCACCTCACTAGCTCGGAAAGCACTTTTTGTTTGTTTGACACCTATTGAGAAAATCACTTTTTATCCACATGTGGAGAAAGAGTTTTGACCACAGATTAGAAAAATAATTATAGTGCAGGGTTTAGACATTTGAAGGAAGCTTAAGTGATTTTTGACAGCTAATAAAACGTGAAAAAAAGTGCTGAATTTTTAATATCACAATTAATGAATTGCATCGAGTAAAAAACACTAAATACAGTCTTAAAACTTTATTTTAATTCATAAATATCAGCATTCAACATTAACCTTCATTCTTTTTGTAAAAATGGATAAAATGTTCTGACAGTCCAAATAAGTCAATATGCGCACAAAACGCATCCGAAATAATCTGTATTATATAAAACTGTTCCGTTACTAAGTGACTGACAGACAACGCACAGCCTAAACCACTGGACCTAGAAACTTGAAATTTGGCACACATACACCTTGAGTATCCCAGAGGAGCACTAAGAAGGGATTTTTCGAAATTCCCACGGGATATGGAATAAATGTAGCTTATATGTTTTTCAGTAAAACTGTAATAACTAGACTCTTCAAATTCAGCACACATATAGATGATCGTAACACTAAAAAACTAATTTCAGGATTTTTTGATATTCCCACGGGATAAGGAAAAAATGGGATTTATATGATCGATTCAGAGTGACTGATTGACAACGCACAGCCTAAACCGCTGGACCTAGGAACTTGAAATTTGGCAGACGTATATCTTGAGTATCCCAACTCAAAAGAGCACTAAGAAGGGATTTTTTGAAATCCCCACGAGTTAGGAATTAAATGAGATTCATATATATCTCAGTACATAGCTGTTAACTAGACTCTTTAATTTTGGCACACCTGTAGATGATTATAGCACTAAAACATGTTCTCCGGAAAAATGTGAAATTCCCGCGGGACAGAATAAGTGCGTTCAACTTCGGGGCTGTTTCTAAAAATCTAAATATTAAAGAAGAAACTACTGACTGACATGTCAACGTACAGCCTAAACCGCTGGTTCTAGAGATTCAAAATTTGGCATGTAGGTTCCTTATCTAGGGGTGCACTAAGAAAACATTTTTTTTAAATTCGACCCCTAAAGGGGTTAAATGGGGGTCCAAAGTTTGTATGGGGAAACAAGATTAGACTATTTTATTCGAAACTTCGCAGGAGTATTCCTGACGATAAATGAGTAAACACCTCTTTCAGGTTTTTTGAAAATTCAACCCCTAAAAGGGGGAAATGTGGTGACAAAGTCTGAAAATCAACATGGGTAGGTATTTGTTTGTACGGTTTATCGGGTCGCTGATTACGAAAACAAAAACACACGCACCTATTTTTGGAAATTTCCACGGAAACGGGAAAAAACGGGATTTATATATTCGATTTCGTGTGACCCTAACTACGTAACTATAATAACGAGACTCTTCAAATTTCGTACACAAGTAAGTGATTACATAACTAAGAAAGTAATTTCCACGGGATAAAGAAAAAACAGGATTTATATACAGTTCTACAGGATCTGGTCGTAGAAAACTAAAATTACAGAAGTATTACAGACACTACAAAAGGATTTCCCGAAATTCTGATGGAAACGAACGAGAAAAAACGGGATTTTTAGTTATACTGGTCTTAGAAAGTTGAAATTTAGCATGAAGGTTGCTTGATCAGTGTAGGGAAGCATTAAGATACAATTTCCCGACACGGGAAAACGGGACTATTCGTTTTACTGGTTGTTGAAAGCTGAAATTCGGCATTCAGGTTGCTTGATGAGTGTAGAGGAGCATTAAGAGACAATTTCTCGAAATTCCCACGAGAACGGGAAAAACGGGACTTTTCGTTTTACTGGTTGTAGGAAGCTGAAATTCGACACGTAAGTTGCTTGGGGAGTGTAGAGGAACAATAAGAGAGGACTTTTCAAAATTCTCACGGGAACGGGAAAAACGGGACTTTTCGTTTTACTGGTTGTAGAAAGCTAAAATTCGGCATGTAGATTGCTTGGAGTGTAGTGGAGCATTAAGAGAGGACTTTCCAAAATTCCCACGGGAACGGGAAAAAATGGGATTTTTCGTTTTACAGGTCGTAGGAAGCTGAAATTTGGCAAGTGGGTTGCTTGGGGAGTGTAGGGTAGCATTAAGAGAGCATTTACCGAAATTCTTACGGGAACGGGAAAAAAACGGGATTGAAATAGGTACTACTGGTATCTACTAGCGAGAGAAGCCGCGGGCAAAGCTATTTGAAAATAAATGAAGTCTACGTGGACGAAGTCGCGGGCAAAAGCTAGTAATTGATAAAAGAAGAGTCAGCAGACCCTATAAAAATGGATGAATGATATATAGTGAAGATAGCCGGAAAAGACTGGCTGAGAAAGGCGGAAGACAGGCAGTCATGGAACAACCTGGAGGAGGCCTACACCTAAATAGTGGTTCAAATCTGTGGAAACTAATACTAACACAAAAAACTAAACTAAGGGACTACTGTTATTACTATTAACAACTTGAAATTTGCTAGAATGATATACCGGAACTCCTGTATTTGTAATAATAAACGGCTTTATTTTTTTTTTATTTTTTTTTTTTTTTTTTATGTGAAATGGAAGGCAAACGAGCAAGTTGGTCACCTGATGGTATTTTTATTATTATTATAATTGATGCAACATGTGTGATGTCAGTCCTGCATAGGCTGGTAAATACTTATACTACAGTCAATGTTTATGGCTAATGGAGATTATATTTTCATTGTTTTTTGTTTTGTTTTATTATCAGGTGGATGTAAACATTATATTGGTTACAAAAAAAACTACCAAACCATCATCTACATTCATATAATGTTATTGGGCTAAACCTTCCTCTTGAATCACTCTATCTATTAAAGAATACCGCATCAATATCCGTTGCGTAGTTTTAAAAATAGTAGCATACATAGGGACAGACAGACAGACAGCGGAAAGCCAACTTTGTTTTATAGTATGTAGTGATAACGAAAGTCTGACTTTCATGTGCTAAATCTATAGTACTTCCCTAAGACAAAGTTCTAAAGGATGTTTCGATTGCATAAATATGAGGACTGCATTGAGTTCGGATGTGTTTGTTATTGTGAATCCCAGCTACAATTTTTCTGTAATGTGGTGATCTGTGAGTGACCATAATGAGCCACCCCTTTGTCAATTACTGGTGCTCGTCATCGACCCAGGAACACTCCATCGTATTTATGTGGCAATTTATTGCTTCACTTTACTGATTATCAAGTTCATATGTATTAGTTTGTTACTTATATAGAATGGTATGTCTAGCATTGCTCTCAGTGATGTATTTTGAAACCATTGGAGTATTTCAATGTTACAATTACATGCTGTCCCCCACAATTGTATTACATAAGTCCAAATTGGCTTCAGAATGGCCTTGTTTATAGTTCTTTTGCTTTCCAAGGACAATCTAGACTTGTCGCCTATCAGCCAGTACATTTCTCTAAGCCTTGTGTTGAGTTGTTTGCGTTTGGTCCAAACATGTTCCTCAGCTACAATAAATGACTTTAAAGGGTCGTTCTCTCATTTCGTGCAAATTGGTGGTATTCTCTCGAAAAAATATTTTTTCTTGAAATGGTACAATTGAAAGATTTTATGTGTTTTTGAACATATATTGAATATGTGCATGTGAAAGGCACCTTAATTAGTTAATTACTTTCTATAAAATATGACCACTGGTAATGAAGTACGCGCTGGTAATGAAATTAGCAAAGATGGTAATGATTTGCTAGTGGAAGGAAATGAAATAAGTACAGGAAGGTGATTTCACATTAGGATGGTAATGACAAAACGATGTGTTTTTAATAATTTATTCATCAGAAATGTGACATAAAAATCCAATATAAAAATTATGAATGAAGGCACACATATTATTATGACCCTCGGAAGACGTTATCTTATAGGTTTTATCCCCCTTATTCATAAACGCTGAGTACAGGTGTAGTGCAAAATGATTTTCCATGACATTTCAATAAATTTTGTCCGATTTTCAACTTTAGTCATATGTTATTAAAGTCGTGTATACAATGCAGCTGTCAGATTAATTTTTTTTTATAAATAAGAACCTTATGCCAATGTCGTTAAAGTTGAAAACCGCATGGAATCCAACGAAATGTAATTGAAAATCATTTCGCACTATATCTGTAGGCTTCTGTTAACTTAGCAATCTTTTGTCCTTATCTGTCACTTTGACATTTACCTTTCGCAGCCCTTGCCTTCTGCTTACTACTACTACCTCCAAAATGGAAAGTCTGAATTTCAGAAAGCAGTATTTCTCGCTAAAAATCGATATGTATGAGAATCTCGTCATTTTTCGAATCTTTTTTTAGTTCTTTAATCGAGGCATACTGCGCAACAATGTTTTTGGTGTGAACCAAAAACTTTGGCAGTATAACTTCTTCAAAACTTTGAATTATATTCCGTGGATTGTCCTCTATTTCTTTTTAATTGTAGCATTCGTTGTTGTTTTTTTTGCCATCTTTTCCTTTGTATTTTTGTTTCTCTGTTAGCCATTAATAATAATTGATTTTCTCTTCGTTACTAAACTCTTGATAGTTAATTATCTTATGAGCAATGTCTTTCTAAACATTTTTCATTGGTAGTACTGCAGCATATTTGTTTAGGTATTTCTGACCTTGATTAAACCTTCTTTACTTCTTTTTCTTCCGTTTATTGTTTATTATTTCTTTTAAATGTATTATTACAATTTTAAGCTGTTTCACCTCTTTTAAGTGCTGCTATCGCAATCTTCAAATTCGTGTTTTAACTTTTACAGTTTGACGAAAAGTCTCCTCATTGTATCTCTTTTTGTAACTCATTATAATTGTGGGTTACTTTTTATAATTACATATTTTTCTCTCTTGCGTTGCCGATCTTTAGCTAACTTATCTTTTTTAGACTGTTTCTTCTTTGGCTTAGCCATAATTATAAGCTGCAATAAAAAAATACTATTGATATAACTAAATTTAAATATATATATACATCACCTTTAATTTCTGACGGTAAAACCGTAAAAGTAAACATAAAAAATCAAGAAGTAAAAATTTTTGATTCAAATGATAGTACCTATATGTATATCACCTTATTTAAGCATGATTATATACCTCAAAAAATGCTTGATTATAAATATAAATTCATCAATAACACACCTAAAATATATATAATCCAATGCATCGGGGGTTAAACTGTTTCATTTTTATCACTATTACTGATATTATCATATCACTGTGTTCATGAGTCAATGTTTACGAGGCATGTTAAAATTGTATTATTTTTAAAAACATAGAAGATATAAAATATTGTTTTCGTTGAAGCTACAGTTAGAACTATGCCATATATTCATTGCCTTTTCGAACTATTCATGACCAAGCCCCTCAATTTCGATTAAATCATTACCATCTTAAATAATTCATTACCCTCCTTTTCAAATTTGGAAGGAAAAGAAGGTAATGACACGGATATGAATGAAATATTGATAGTTTTTCTCAACTAACTCAGTTTGTAATTGACATTGAATTTACTAAACTTCCAAACTGTTAGATAGTTTACAAACGCAACAAATTAGAAAGAGCATACTTAATTCTTTTAAGTACTTACCGATTGTGTAGCTGGATGGTGATGAAACTGAAAACGTGACAATCTCGTTCGACTCACGAGAGAATGTAGCTATTTCTATAGAGAGCTGCGTATACGCATCGCTCGGGGTGGCTCGCGCTCGACTGACCAATGAACGATGTTTTAGTTGGCGGTAGGTATTCAAAAGCTTGTTGTACATCAAAATATATATCAATTCATTTCTCGCGCGGGTAATGATGGAACTGCTGGTGACAAACATTTAGGAACGTCTATTTTTATTCTGGTTGGCTTATAGCCTCTCATATTTTACCTTTGGAATCTATAATCAACTAGTGTTTGATTAAATGCTAAATAAAACCTCTGTTTTCAGGATGTTTTTCTAAAACTGTGATCAAAATCACATCAACAGACTTTAGGCCCCGATGTGAATGAAAAAAATAGATATTTTATATTAATAAAACAAAAACCTCATAGTTATTAGTATCACTTTTTGAAGATAACAATACCGTACCAACTATGTGACAAGCTGGCAATAATAACATCACGTAAAATCAATTACATTTTTCACAATATTCGATTAAAGGCGATTTGCACGAAATGAGAGAACGACCCTAAAGTAGGTACAGTTGAAGAAACCGATTTGACCATGGAAACCTTACTCTACAAATGTCACATTAACTTTTCATACATCCAAAGAAATCATTGTATTCATGATAAAAATGTTCCACATAGGTAAACAATTTGTTCGACTGTTGTATGGTGATTTTTCCCTATTTATCACATCGGATATTGTTGGATAGGTCTTTGAAAAAATATTTATTACAATAAATAAACAGAACCGAGGTATTATTTTTTGACAATGTCAAAAGTGACAGATGACGTACGGTTGACGTAGTTTTTTTTTATTACAAGCTAGTTCTAGGCACACGTAGCTTGGCTTCCATTAAATTTCACAAATGTCAAAACGACCACTTAAAAAAATATTTCTAATTAACAAGAGGGAATAAAAATAAAAGAGCTGCAGTTCCTCGATTATTAAGACGTGGACTGTCGAATAAAAATATAATTTGCACCTCTTCCAAAAACTTTACTTAGCCAATTAAGCCGTCAACGTTAAATATTCGCAGGCTTTTCTAGTTATTTTGTTATTAAAAATGAGTGATAGTACAAACCCTTTTTCTTATTTTCCTCGCTGTAGTGAGGTGAAAAGTTTTGTGTTATACACGGGTGAAAAGTTATTTTACGCCTCGTGTGTTGAAACACTCGCTTCGCTCGTGGTCAATCATAGACTCTTTTCGCTAGCTCGTGTTTCAAATGAACACTCGCAGGTAAAATACAACTTTCCCCCCATATATAACAAATAACTATTAGTATCTAGTATGAATAAATAGACTTTAGTTGTTTATTTTGCTTTAACCCTACAGTGCATGACTTTTTATTTTTGAGAAATAAAATTATATGTTGTAAGTACTGGTATTTGCTCCTAGAGAAAAATAATAAAAAAAATAAACAACCCATAGTTTCGAAAAAAAAAGAATTTTTATTTGTGTTCCCGATGAGGAACTCCATGCATTGACGAACAATTTAAAACATGGCATACAGTTACAATAAATATGGCAGTTTTATGTTTTTACATCGTGTGTTTTGTGCTAAATGTGAAATTAAGGGAAATAATTATTATCTTTGGTTTAGTATTGCTAAACCCTGCATTTTCGACAACCCACGAAAGTTTTTCTTCGACATCATGAAACCTGGCGTCTTTCGTTACCTACAGAGAAATGGCCTATTCTATATTATCCTGATATTCTGAAGAGGAAGAATCACCACATATGCCTATTTTATGTTCAGCTACAAAAATTTCAGTTGTAGTGATTGGTCACAGTACATATAAGCACAAGCAGTAGGGAATCTACGAACAAATCGGTCGAAACGAACGCACACATAGACACGCGCTTTTACACGGCCCCTAAGCGGATCTCGCGGTGCCGTCAGTCGCGAGTGGCGCATTGAGACGAGCGGCCGTGGTCGTTTTAAACATGCCAAGAGCGTATTGCGCAGTGTACGGCTGCTTGAACTCGGCTTCTTCAAAACCGGAACTTTCGTTTTTTAAACTCCCTGCTGATGTTGAAAGGTAAGAATGATACTATATTATTATGAAATAAAATGTATATATTTTTTTTATAACGAGAAATGTCAGATGTCACTTCTCCGACAAATGCTTTAACTAAAACGCTTTAAATAAAACGTTTGGCTGTTTAGATGATAAGTAAGTAGTTGCCGTATATTTTAGACCGTGTTTTTGGTGAAAAAAAATTCTACGGACTTTCATTGTTATCATTTTGCATCTATGGTATATGTACTAATATATTATAGAAAACTACACTTGAAGGATAACTTGTCAAATACCTATAGGTAGGCCAAACCTTGGTTAAAAAAAACTATTCAATTTAACAAAAATTAAATCGACAACCCTAACGCTTTATTGGAGCGTAGGTACTTATTTCAAAAAGTAGGCCTATCTTCCCTACTGCTTTAGCTTATATATATACTGTGGATTGGTTGACCAGACTTCTTGATCATAATGAGCCACACAAACACAAACATTTGGCCCAATCTTACTTGAGCTGTCAAATTTTTTGCAGTGTTGGTTCTAATAGTTTCAGTTCTCCAACTCTTCGTTGAACTAGATGCCAATTCTAACATTTTAACATCTAATTTGGATGTATGGAGTTGTGCATTGGTTAAAAAGATGTCGTACGGCAGAGACAGGTAAACAGTTTACTTGAGCCATTATGATCGTCTTTTTTCTGAATCACTAGATTCTTCAGTGACCCGATTGATTGTTATCCTCAATACTTATGTCAATGTTAAAATAAATATCATCTTCACTTCCAGATGGTATTGATCAAAAAATTTCTACATCTGTATCTCGTAAAGGTTTCTGTCACATCATCCAATAACAACTTATACCTAATATTTAATGTGATAAAGTTCCACAAAACCATAATAAACTTTCCTACAGCTAAGGCAAAATTGAAACTTATGCCAACGACATAAAGACTCAGACAAGTGCAAGAGTTCTTCTCTAGATTTGTATTGGTGACATGAACGTCAATGCATGGAGTATCGTATCGGGAACGTTTGAATAATGCTACTCGACATTATCTAAATATCTCAATACTGTAAAACTAAATTTATTTCTCTATTTAGCACAGGTTTTCCAGTCACATAGTAATTTTTTCTAGCTATTTTACTCTAAAGTTATTTTTTTATCGCATTTTGAAAGTTGTCTAAACTGGTTTTACCACATACTATCGAAATTTGATCGATCGCTGGATGTCATGTGCAATTAATGCTGCCTAGCGGCCACACGCTGAACTATGTAGTAGCCTGGTATGTTAAGTACCCTCAAAAGTGCAACAGTTGTCGCTGCCTTCCTGACTTCAGACACAATTTGCAAATATTTTGGTTGTGCCTAATGCGGAACTGTATGCGCTGTAGGGTTAATGCCCACTTTGTTCTTGAGTTGTTAATACTAGTATTTTGTGTTATTTGTATTAATTTTCCATGTAAGTTCAGGCCGATTCACAAGAGCTGGCACGAATGGATTGAATCAGTGAATGATGATACCTATGTGTATAACAAAATGATTAAATACAAGTTGAGGTTTATTTTTTTCTTGAGTATTATGTATTGTATGTACTTGTTTACAAAGTGTTGAGGATTCGATAGCAGGAGGAGCAGAATAGTGGGAGCGAAGTAAAAATCACGCAGTTGACGTAAGAGTTATATATTGAGACAGGAAATCAGTTTTGACAGCAAATTAAAAAAAAAACATGTAAAAAAAGCAACTTTAAATAAGGAATAACAGACAAATATAAAAAACCTATTTACAGCGCCAACATCCCACCCCCTTGTGTGCGAAAGCACACAAACTAGCTAGGCTAGGCAAGAACTTGCAACTTTTCTTACGAGTCCAGCCTGACTAGTTTCTTGGAGGGCCGACGAAGGAGGCCACCTGACGTGGCTACGTCCACCACCCTAACAATACCATCTCTTCCAGGGAAGGTTGCGGCAACGCGGCCTGGTGGCCATACCCCTCTGGGTAGGTTCTCGTCTACGATCAGTACTAAGTCGCCGATGTCCAAGTTACGCTCCCTGTTCTCGCCTATTTGACGGGGCTGCATCGTCGGAAGAATCTCCTTTACCCAGCGGTTCCAAAAGTGATCAGCCAGTCGCAGAGCCTTTCTCCAATCTACCCGTCGCAGGAGATCTCGATCATCTAGACAAGTAGGTAAAACTTGATTGGATGACGAGCCAATTAGAAAATGGAATGGAGTTAAGGTCTCTTCGTCGTCAGTACCAACAGGGACGTGAGTCAGAGGCCGAGAATTTACTATTGCCTCAGCTTCTTGTAAGAGTGTCACTAAGACTTCTGGGTTTGGCGCCTTTTCACGTAGGGTCGCGTTCAGCGCGACTTTGACAGTACGGACAAGCCTTTCCCAACAACCGCCGAAGAAAGGAGCAGCAGCTGGAATAAAGTTCCATTTTATGCCTCTGCTGGCAGCAAAGTCGTTGACATCTGGTCTGTAAAATTCTCGCAAGATGCGGTCGGCACCAATAAAACAAGTTCCGTTATCGGAAAATATTGTGTCAGGAGTTCCTCTTCTCGCAATGAAACGTCGCAAGCTCATTATGGCTGAATCAGCGGAGAGAGAGTGTACCAGTTCAAGATGAACCGCTCTAGACGTCATGCATGTATACAGGGCTACATAGCGCTTCTCTTGTCTGCGACCGATTGTAGTATTGAATGGGCCGAAATAATCCAATCCAGTGTACGTGAAAGGGCGGCGGTGGTGAGCAAGCCGTTGCGGAGGGAGGTTTCCAGTCATTGGGTTCATCGGTTTCGCCTTTTTAATGCGGCAAAACAGGCACTTACTGGCCACGTTTCGTACGGTACTGCGCAATGATAAAAGCCAAAACTTTTGTCGAATTTCATTCACGACCATTTCATTGTTTGCATGTCCAGCCTTACGATGATAAAAATGAACCAACATGCGCACGACTGGGTGGCGACCGTCTAAAATAATGGGTGACTTAATCTCCGTACCAACATCCTGTACAGCAGCAATCCGACCAGCTAGGCGTAACAAATTATTCGGTTCCATTTTGGGTGATAGTTTCGATAAGCGACTACTTTTGGGTAGCAATTCTCCTCGCTTAAGTTGTTGTATCTCTTCTTCAAATGATTCCGACTGTACTTTCTCTAGGACGTGCCTTTCTGCGGCTTCCATTAATTCCGCTGTGAGAGGTATAAGAGTGGTGGACGTAGGTGCGTTCGTACTTCGACGAATCCTAAAATCGGTGTTAGGAACAGTAACATTAACGCGGTCCAATACCGAGCGAAATTTGGCCGCAGCCTGCAAAACGCGAGCAGTAGCACGGAGAAGGCGAAGCCAGTCATTAAAGCGACTAAAATTCGCGGTGAGAACCAGATGACCAACCACAAGTGCAGAAGACTGCTTGCGTTCAGGAAGAGTGGTAGGCTGGCCAGCTGGTTCCACAGGCACAGGCCAATCCTCCGGAGGATCCAGAAGAAATGATGGGCCCGTAAACCATCGGTGGTTAGGATTGAGGTTAAGTGGTTTGACTCGAGTGGCGTCGTCCGCAACGTTCAACTCCGTTGGGACCCATCTCCAATCATGTACGCACGTATTTTCAGTAATTTCCCCGACACGGTGGGCCACAAAGGGTTTGAATGTTCGTGCGTCGCTTCTGAGCCAGCCGAGGACAGTCCTCGAATCTGTCCAAAGAACCGTTCGGGTAGGCTTTTTCTTGTGAAATTCTTTAATCGTGACAGCAAGGCGAGAGGCAATTAAAGCGCCCTGCAACTCTAAACGCGGAATGGAACATGGTCGTAATGGCGAGACTCTAGCCTTACTGGTAATAAGTGCGAGCTTGACTGTACCGTCCGGGTATAAAAGTCGCCAATAAGCAACGGTGGCATAGGCAAGCTCGCTCGCGTCTGCGAAAATATGCAGCTCTCTATGAGTAGGCTCTCCGTTTAATTTAGCATACCAACGTGGGATCCTAATACTTGAGATATCAGACAGTTCCTTAAACCATTCGTTCCATTTCAAGACTTGTGACGGTGGCAACAAAGTGTCCCAGTCAATATTTAACCGCCATGCTTCCTGGAGTAGTATACGGCCTTTGACCACTATTGGCGCAAGTAAATTTAATGGGTCGTATACTTTCATAAGGTGGGACAACACTTTACGCTTATTTAAATTGCCTTGAAGGCTAACACCTTCTAAACCAGTCCTGAAACCAATGGTATCTGATATAGGATCCCAAGAGACACCTAATGCTCGGATGTTACTTGGTTCACTACCAAGTGACACTTCAGTAGGCTGCGTGGCGCGCAATTCAATGGGTACAAGACGCAACGCTTCCTGCTCATTAGAAATCCAGCCACACATTTCGAAACAAGCGGCACGATGGATAGTGACTACATCGGATGCTCGCCGTGCAGCCTCGGCAACATCGTCCAGACTATCCAAATAGTCGTCCATATAGGAGCTGTGAATGCTAGCGTGTGCTGCATCTGGGTACGAATCTTGATGCAACATTGCATTTTTATGTTTTATATACAGCGCGGTGAATGGACTGGACGAGGCTCCGAAAATGACGGCTGTCATACGAAACTCTTTTAGAGGCGTTGTGTCCCTCGACTGAACGTCGCGCCATAAAAAACGAAGCGCATCCCTATCTTGTTCACGAATTCGTATTTGTGGAAACATTTCCTTAATGTCGGCAGTAATGGCAACAGCGCCCTCTCTGAATTGAAACAAAATACCTAATAAATTTTGTAGAAGATCGGGGCCTTGAAGAAGCAACGAGTTCAATGAAACGCCCTGATTCACTGCCGCAGCGTCATGAACCACACGAAGTTTACGCTTTTGGGGATGGTACACGCCAAAATGGGGCAAATACCACCTTATTCGTTTGTCAATAACACTTACAGACCGTTACGAAGATATTTGTAATTTAATTTTGTTATTATTTTCATTTGACAGGTAACTGTCAACGCTTGGTTGCACTTTATTCAGGCCGACTGTACCATGTTGAAAGTTATTTGATGAAACGTGATTTTTGTTTGAACGATTGTGTGAATTATTTTGGTAACTAAGGTTAGCGCCGGTGTTGACAGAATTACCATAATAAGTGACAGGATCACACTCTTCAGCATAACCTTTAGCGATCATATTGTCAATAAACTTTTTGTACGCATTGGCAAAATCGGGTTCTCTTATCATACGTCTCTCTAGGCTCAGAAATCGTGATAAGGCTTGTGGATAGCTATCGGGAATACATTGAATATTATCACGCCATGGAAGCCCTACTTCGTACCTTCCAGTTGGTAAACGTGTGGTAGTACTATCCAAAATCTCAATGGCTCGAGAGTCAAGCTTGCTATGCAATGTGTCGCGCTTGGTAATTCCTAGCGAGTCGAGTTTGTAATGTTCTTTTATAAGCGATTCCAAGCTCTTATTTTCAGATAACTGAGCACGGTCCATCTGACAATGATTGACAAACTCGACGGGCTTAGTTTTACCACATACAACCCCGTACAACGTCCAACCCAGCCAAGTGTGGCAGCCCACAGGGTCATTACGTCTACCGGCACGAACATCACGAGATATTGAGAGATGCCAGTGCTCTGCACCAATGAGAACGGTTGGCGTGGCGTCAGAATACGTTAAATATTCGGATATATCGTGCAAGTGTTCGTAGGACTCTACGGTCTGTTTGGACAGTGTTTGGGTGTTCAAATTGAGTGAAGGCATAGCCCTGGCACGCTTAACTAGGAACCTGTCAGATTCATATTTGCCTTGTATGTAAAAATCAACGTATTTAATCTTGGTAGTTTTTTGTAAGCCACCTACACCATTGACAGTAATACACTCTTCAGGCCCTGACAACCCAATACGGGCAGCTACATCGGCGTCAATCAATGTTGCGGTACTACCATCATCGAGTAGTCCGTAAGTTTGACAGCTGCCAGCTGGTCCAAAAACCGTAATTGGCACTACCTTTAGCAAAGTGTGTAAATTGGTTAGGGTCGTATCTTTGTTACGCTTTATACCTGTATTAGAAACCATCACTTTTTCTTCCGGTGACTCGTGGACGGCCGGCGAGAAGCACGACGTTTGCTGGACATCACTTGAAGACGCAGTTACACACACAGCATTGTGACACTGTGTATCGGGTGTTTGCGGTGATGAAAACGTATCCTGCCTTCCGTGTAAAAGAGGATGGTGCCTAAATGTACAACCGTCGACTCCACAAGGGTTCACTTTGCAAGATTTCCACTGATGTTGATTGCGTTTTAGACATTTGTAACAAATTTTATGCTCGCGCAACCAACGCCACCTATCATCAACTGCCAATTTTGTGAACTCGGTACAGTTTTTTATGTTGTGAG
Source organism: Pandemis heparana (assembly GCA_963854515.1). Lineage (NCBI taxonomy): Eukaryota > Metazoa > Arthropoda > Insecta > Lepidoptera > Tortricidae > Pandemis > Pandemis heparana. The sequence goes on from OY978028.1 coordinate 4,736,077, forward strand.
TTTTATGACAATAAATGCATTCAATTTTGTTGTGTTCTTTATTTTTGTTGTGAGTCAAAGAATGAATACTTTCACGTTTAAAAGTTTTATTAATCGGTGCAAATACCCTAGTAGCGGTTTGTTCTGTGAGTGAAGAGCGTCCCATTTCAGGTGACAAAGAAAATCTCACATAACGCTCATGTTCGCGTGTTAGAAAGTCTGACAGGAGCTCTAGCTTTGAGGCCAGAGGATTAGGCGACTCCGCCGCAAAATCAGACCATCTCATTTTCATTAAAGGGTTAAATTTGCCTAAAATACTATGAAATAGTTCGGGTGATTGTACATACTCTCGGAGGCCAAGTAATTTCATAGTAGACAGGCTATTTCGTACCTTATTTGCAAAAATACCGATCTCCTTTAGGTCGGCGCCGAGCCGAGGCAGTGATTTCAACACCTGTACCTCGCCGAAGACAATCATTTCAGGGCACGCAAACGTCCGTTCAAGGGCGGCCATGATTTCGTCGGCAGCTGCTGCAGTATGGAGCAAAGAGGTGACTGCCTCACGGGCGGGCCCGCGGAGCGCGTTATAGAGGCGCGCGGTGTTTTCTGCAGGGGAATAAGCAGTTTTAGTGCTGTCAAACAAATATTTAAACTGAAACCACTGTGACGTATTGCCAAAGTATGTTGGGAGCTCAATTTTTGCTCTAATCGGCCTATCCTGCGCAGTAGCGAGCGCCTTGGCTGCAGCGGCGGTATCAGCGATCGTTTTCAGAAGCAGTGAAGACTCGTTTGACGGCTGATCAAAATGACGTTGTTGATTTCCAGGAATACGAAGGAAGTCAAGCGCTGTATTTGTGTTGCTGCAAAGGTCGACGTTTTCACGTGACAAATGAACGGCAACATGGTTGTTCTGTTTATTGTGATCAGTAATGTGATCAATAAGCGGAACCTGGGCAACAGCGTCCAAAGTTTGCGACCGGGTGTTTGTAACCGGGGCACCAGTTGTACCTGGTTCCGGCTCTTTGCCAGAATGATGCCTGTCCTGGTTTACATCCCGAACCCAAGAAGCTGTACGTGACATACTGACCGATTGTCCGGAACGTTCTTCGGCTTCTTGACAGGCGAGTGATGCCTCTAATTCCAACTGTTCCACCTGTTTCACCTGATCAAGAAGAGCCCGTTCACGTTCCATGACTTTTTGTTCTCTTTCCATGCTCCTACGGGCTAGCTGGGCTTCCGCGATCAGTCGTCTTGCCCTTATAGTGGCGGATGACCGCGTAGACCCGGAAGTGCGTGACCTGTAACTCTGTGGAGCATTAATACGTTCGGCGTCGGTGCCGGTAGCGAGGCACACCTGAGACGTCCCGGGAATTTGAGGGTCGGAAGTCACGGGTGTTTTGGGGGCATCAGCCGTTACGAGGTCCGATTTTGAGGACCGACTGAGCCCACCCGCACTGGACTTACCCAATCTCGAGCAGTAGTGTATAATTGGGGGACCTGGATCAAACGAGATCCAGGATCCCCCAATCATACGTTATATTGATTACTGATCATGAATCAATACATTAATATATGTCAATCGAATTATCTGTTGAGCATATAATTACAGTACAATCCGATAATCAAGTGCTAGTTCAATCAAAAACTAGTTCAATTAAATTCTAGTTCTAATACACTCTGAGCCAGAACCGCCACAAACACCATCGATCACAAATACTAGTCTTGCTTTATTTACGAACTTTGAATAGTGAAATAAAATGCACTGATATTATATTAATAACAAATACTCCGCATATCCTTTGAAATCTGGATAGTCAATATTTCCTTCACTCCGTGTTATGCCACAGTTTTTCCTCATGCACCGCACCTGTTTTCGTTCTTCATCTGTTAACTTAGAATACGGGTACGGTGATTATATTAAACTATTTTGCGCATAATTTTCTGCAGCGAAGGCAAATTCCTTTATTATAAAATTATTCTCCTTCACCTTGAAGCCTTGCACGTCGACTATGTAAGTATTTGAATTCATGATACTTTCTTCGCAAACAAGAAGCAGTTCTACACAATAACGGTGGGGGATACTACTGATTGAAGCCTAGCGTATTGTTTGTATAAATAAATAAAGCACTAGCTAAACAACCAAGCTTTAGCTTACATTGTAAAACAGCGCTCCCCGTTTTCAATCACACAATGTTAATTACGTAAGTATTTGAATTCATATTAGTTTCTTCGAAAACAAGAAGCAGTTCTAGACTATGACGGTTGTGATACGACTGTTGAAGTCTAGCGTATTGTTCGTATAATAAACGATAATTATTATGCTCGAATTTCGCAGACGGTAATAAAATCAAATTATATCTTTAGGTTTATTCCTAACATTAGGAAGAAAGTAAACAAGGATTAAGTATTACATAATTTATTTATACAACATACATTTTTAAAGACACAAACATTATAATCAAATTGTTTATTATTATCCGCAGCGAATAAATAGAACACCATCATATCCTTCACAACACTACTATTTCTATACATAACATGCTCAGGTTTCTGTAACCACTCAGCGTAATGATTTAGAAACTTCCAATTAGATTGGTAGCAAGTCTATATAACATTTATCTATTTTAATTACTCGAGCTGCTACTCGTAATCCTGTGTAAAAGATTCGTGAACGTTTAGTTTTATAATAACTCTGAGTTATTAGCACACCAGAATAGTGCTCAGCGTTTAATATTTTGACATCATGACGACCATGAAGCTAACATTTATCAATGATAGCCTCGACGATATCTCCTATGCTGATATTCATTTTGATTATATACTTATTATAAAGCTGTTACGTTGACAAATATTGGTATTACACAAATATATAATATGATTGTTAATTTATTTACATAAAAATATTATTATCTACACACCACTTATTTAAACAAGATACATTTTTAAAAGCACATGTTTTGGATACGGTTAATACAATTATAAATGTCGGAAGAAATCAAATATTTCTCACTAAGTGTTTTTAAATTAGGACAATTAAAGTCTTCTAAATTGTATACATTGTCACTTTCTATTATCTTCTACCACTTTTTCAGTACCTTTTGTATAAATACGCTTATTTTTACAAAAGTTAAATATCAAACTCTTATAATTGAAGTATGACACATAGCCCTCATACCGTAATATTCCTCTGTTTCTCTCTATCCATGAGGCTTGCAACCGTTCTTTCTTAGTTAAATTATAAAATGGATAAGGCGGTTTAATCAACAACACAATGACACCTTTTTTGCAAATAATTGCTATTTCTTTAGGTATAAATGTATGAATCTGAATCTGAATCTGAATCTGATGGCATCAATCTATAGTAACAATTAAAACCCTGATCGATGATTAATACAGAAGCTTACCAGCATTTGGCAAACTTCGTCGTTGCTGCATGTAAAGAGTACAGAACCTGTACTCCCTCACGTTCGTAAGCAAGTACTGCTGATCTACAGGCTATTACGAAATTATTTTATTCATAATGTTAATCGTTCGAATTCATGTAACCAGCAGCTTAAGTCTTTTAACACAAAATATAGTATTGTATTTAAAAGCATACGAGATCCAGGACCCCTCCAATTATACATTATAATGATCACTGATCGTGAATCAATATATTTATACATGCCAATCGAATTATCTGTTGAGCATATAATTACAGTACAATCCGATAATCAAAAGCTAGTTCAATCAAAAACTACTTAACTTCAATTAAATTCTAGTTCTAATACACTCTGAGCCAGAACCGCCACAAACACCATCGATCACAAATACTAGTCTTGTTTTATTTATGAACTTTCAATATTGAAATAAAATGCTGCAATAATAATTAAAACCATTTATTTAACTATTAATAAGATTGTTATATTCTATGTATAACTGTCTAATACGCTTAAATTTTTTAAAGCATACCTTTTTTTTGTTTAATACATTTAATATACGGATTGCCGACATTATTAAACATTTTATGCAATTCTTCAAAATTAAATATAAGATCACAATCAGAAGAAATTAAGATGCGCCAATCATCATTCAAATTAGTATTCGTCATTCAATTTCTTTATTCGAGAGATCGTTCATACTAACAATCATCTATTCAAAACATGTATTCAACATTCAACTTCGTCGTTCGAAAGATCGCAGTACAGTATTTATAGAATACTTCGCCATTACAATAACGTATAACTATTATAGGAGTCCGCTGATAGAGACTCCTCAATTCTATTGATAATATTTCGCACAGTCTGGTAAGTATCATCCGTCAAGACGTTTTACCGAGTATTGAGCACACAATCCGACTTCGCACTTACAGATTTGATCACTGTGATCAAATTTATCAGCATCAAATATTTCTATTCTGATTATTTTAGTAGCGACACCCCGGTTTGGTTTTTTGATGTATGAGTAAAGCATAGAATTTCTGGTTTTCTTTTACGAGCTAATCCCATCATTCGTGGTTCGGCCGAATGTTCTCGCGGCTGACTCGATGGAATAAAATTGAAGAGATGATCTTCCGTATCGTGAAAACCCGAATAAGCAATAATATTAATGTGAGTTTTATGTATAAGAGAGTTTATGGTTCGATTAAGACGTAGAATACTTTTTATCTGGAAATTACATAGTTGGAGCCTTTAGTAATAATTATGACTAATATTTAATTGAGAAATGGAAATAATAATTATAGCTTATTCACTAGAAAAAGTTAAATTGTTTCACTTTACTTACCAACATTTTCAGTGATAGAGAACCGCTCGCTTAGAAAATAAGTTATGAATTATTTCAGTGAATTTTTTTATAATTTATATTAATCGGAATGCTGGTCGTCAGAGTTCAAAATCGCTAATTTATTTCAAAGAGAGCTAACATTCCTTATAAGAAAAAATAATTATGCTGCGTCGGCAGTAAGATAACGCCGACTGTGTTTACAACTATGCTGCAAAGATAATACTCGTCTGTCTGTACGACACATTAATGTTATTTTTTCCATACTTCTTGTGAGCCAGCAAACTCGCGAGTGAAGACTAGTTTTATGTAGTTTATTCTAATACGAAAAGATGGTAGCGGATATTGACCAATATGTATATGAAGCTAGAAGTTATTTTCCAGCATGCTATTAACGTTTATGTATACGATGCACAAATGAAAATTAGATAGTATTTTGTATACACACATGATTTGAACATTATTTAAAGCATAACTCAGAGTTCCTGTGACCCACGGTTTGGTTCCTGTTTCTGACTACCTCCTCCCCTCCGATACTCTTACCGAGTTCAGTACAGTTCTTGAGTATGAAATCATATAAGTATTCTTTAAAACTTTTTATTTTATACATAAGTTTCATGTAGAACCATACTCGGAACAATATTCGAATCCATGAATCAGTCAATCAATCCAACAATCAATCAATTAATCCGGGTCTGAGCCCGAATCGGCGATACCTCTTGAGACGCGCGAAAATAAAAAAAGCAAGCACGCAAGAAGCATCAAAACGTAAATGTTTAATTTAAATGATGTATAGTGTAACTTTAGAACTTAGCTCGATAGATTCCGAATAATATTCTATAAGTACTCACTTGTTATTGATCACATTGTTTTAAATGAAAAGTTTTCTAATAAATACTGAATGATTTCTATGCTGAAGGCGTATAATACAAACATGAAATCGGGTTGTATAAAAACCTACATCAATCCTATTTACCTACTTCAAAACCTATATCATCGGGTTCGAGTTCGAATTCACGACAGACCCATCCCTCAAAACCGGATCACATTACATAGACCTAAAAAATATATAAGAGCAGTGAGATTGAGAAGGTGTTACCGGTTAACAGATGGCGTCAATCTATAGTAACAATTAAAACCCCGATCGATGATTAATAGAGACGTTTGCCAGCATTTGGCAAGCTTCGTCATTGCTGCATGTAAAGAGTACAGAATCTGTATGTGTATTATGAATATTATTAACTATGTACTTCCTACTACTATTATAAAGGCGAAAGTTTGTAAGTATGGATGTATGGATGTATGGATGTTTGTTACTCTTTCACACCAGTACGGCTTAACGGATCTGGATGAAATTTGGAACAGAGATAAATTATGGTCTGGAATAACACATAGGCTACTTTTTATCCTGGAAAATTGCGTAGTTCCCGCGGGATAGTGATAAACGAATTCTTTGCAGACGAAGTCGCGGGCATCAGCTAGTATTAAATAAAGCTATGCGTAAAGGTTATTACCCGCATTCGTTAGCAACTATCAACTATGTATGATTAGATCTTTAAAACTATGAAACGGATTTTGATGCTATTTCTTAATAGATAAGAGTCCTATTTTCAACAGATCTAACGCTTGCACAGTAGGCTGTTATGTTAAATGAGAAGATTACTACGCTTATAAAGCAGGAGTTACATAATTCTAGACATCATATATAATTTTCGATGACGATGGATCGAGGAACGTGTAAAACTTAAATGGGGATGTGTTATATTACAGACAAGAGCAATTGGAAACGAAAATAAGGTTTATGTGTGCATTATGCTCTCTATGATAAACCTGTCCATATTTATCATTCAGCACCGTCCAGCGCTGATCACGGGAGTGTATAACAAAGACAGACTATTAAACAGTGTAACGATGTCGTTTATATTTCCCATTAAGTGTTATATTAACAAGCGGTTAGATAGCTTGAAATTTAAAGACTTAAGAAAGTGTGAGGCTAACACTTATGGCAGACCGTGCCTCAATTACACCCAACTACGGAATAGGTATTGCGAGGAGCATCATCACCTGCTGAAATTAACCTGCGAGGCCTATCATTACATAGGCCGAGGGTATGAGGATATCTCGCAAAGTACTGTGGCATGGGTGGAGTTGAGTATGCGAAATGCGTACGTTACTCGGTTCAACATCACCGCTGACTACGGACACAATCGATGGAAGGAGCATCTGACAGAGCTTGCTAGTCAGCAGCCGGAATATTCCGTATCGCATGAGGTTCTGGAAATGAGGAACTATTTCCTAGATGAAGTGTTTAAAGGCGATCCTGACCCGCAAGCTCGTGTATTTAGTGAATTAAACATTGACATTTGTGCTAGGATTAGGAACTATAGTATATCAGACTGGAGTGTAGACTATAATAACGAGCAACAAGCAGTTAATAGATATAATATTAATTTACACTATTTTAATACATGTATATTTAATCCGTTTAGTTCTATTACAAGATTTACACGACCAAAATCTTCTATCATATGATATGAAATGAAATGAAATATTTATTCGTAGTAAATGTTGTACAAAAAAAAATTTAAAATAAAAAATAGAACCGCCTTCAATTCGCTACTTTAAAAATGTCAAATTAAAATTATTTTTCGGTAAGTGCTACCTAATTATTTATATGTTGAAGTCGGTGCCTCAGTCCGCCCCACTGTTATATTTATGTGTGATAAGCTTGGCAGAAGTGGACCTAGTCTATCTGCCTATTATAGTACCTATAAGTATATTTTTTTAAGTTCTCAATCATAGTCATATAATTATAATTCATTCAAATTTGTGCTTTTAAATACGATACTATATTTTGTGTTAAAAGACTAAAGCTAGTGGTTACATGAATTCGGTAATGTAAAATGAACAAACAGCTCGCTGTTCATTTTAACGCAATCATGTTTCAATAATGCGGATTTAATAAGGTATAAAATATCACTTCGAATCCCGCATAGGAAAGTCTAGAGTGTAAGGCATTTGATTTCCTAGGAAGGTTTAAGCGATATGTAGCAATTCTGTTTCTAACTGTTGTGCCAATTATTTCAATATGTTTACAAGCGGTTTCCGATGAACAATTTGATTTGTGCAAATTTGTTCTTAAATGAAATCTGTATTTATTTATAGCCATCTCAATCTGACAATGATCACATCGCATAAAAACATTGCTGAATGAGTCGAGGTAAGTAGGCGGAGCTGTAAACAAAAATATGATTTTATTGATAGTATTTAGTCATAGATTTATCTAATACATAGTACAGCGTGGTAATGCTGCGAGGGTGAGGGGGCACCTTTGTGCTGGGTATGTCGCGGGATGGATTATTCGACAAATTGTTTTCTTTTTGTGTATTTTTTTTTTACATTGTTTTTGATACAATAAAATATTTTTTATTTTTGTCTTCTTTATTTTGCACAATAAAGAGTTTACATACATACATACATATTTTATACATAGTTAATAATAAAGGTATAAATTAATATTAACACTATGTTGGTAAACCCGCTCTATAATGCACTAATCATGAATAACATACCAATTTCGTGATCATTAAATACAATAAGAATAAAAAGAAAACATAAAAAATAAAACATTAATAGTAGTTGCTAATAAATATCGGAGTACAAGTTCTATATTCCCTACGAGTCAATGTAATAAAGTCTGATAAGTGCTGCCAAGCTGTAGTATTATCATCCGTCTGAGTTTTTATATTAACTATGGCTTGTCGCCATCTATTAACAGGTAACATGTTTTGAATCTCGGAGCACTTGTAAACTTTTAGTTCAATAAAGTGCGAACCTGTTTTTGAATGATTCTCCTGTCGTGAAAACCCCTTGGCTAGTCTTCGCGTGATATAAGACCGTAATTTACTAGACGTGGGGATGATACTCAAGGATCGCTTCTCATCCTCGCTATCGCTTCCAAAAAGCTCCGTAGCAGTTGTGCGGTGTGGTTTCACAGCTACGGGATTAATTTTGACCTTCTTTTTTGAAGCACTTGAAGATGATTGTAGTGACTTTGCTTGGTTTTTCTTTTTTTCACTCGATTCAGTCGGTCTCGCAGCTTCATCTTCAGAGCTTGATGAAGAAACTACAGCTTTAGATGAATGTTTCAATCTGAAAAAATAAAAGTGATTGTTAAATTAAATCGAGCTAATAATATTTTTGCAGAGACTTAACTACACTAGCGGATATTCATTTAAAGGAATTAAAATATTGATTGGAACTGATTACATTTAAACGACATCATTCAATAATACAGAATAATCTTTAGTATCGACTCGAATCAAAAGATAAATTGAATACTTACGTTTTGCTATGCTTCCTCTTTCTTATCTCACGCGATTCGGTCTGCATTGTTGACTCGTCTTCCGATGGAAATAGTGTTTCGGCGTTGTTAGAGCGATACTTCGACCTGAAATAAATATTAAAACATTTTAACTATGGTATTTAAGTGGTCTATAATATTTGACCCTACTTATCGTTTTATAGTAAGTATTTAAATAAGGTAGAGGTATATTTAAAAAGCATCGTCATTCGTCTTGTTACATACAATTTACTAGCGCAAGCCTCCACGAAATTATAAAATTTTGCACTACTATAAGAATGACGCATAATAACACAACATCATTAAACTATTATTCTTTACCGCTATTCGAATGATCCATAATTTTAAAATATTGATTGGAACTGATTACATTTAAACGACATCATTCAATAATACAGAATAATCTTTAGTATCGACTCGAATCAAAAGATAAATTGAATACTTACGTTTTGCTATGCTTCCTCTTTCTTATCTCACGCGATTCGGTCTGCATTGTTGACTCGTCTTCCGATGGAAATAGTGTTTCGGCGTTGTTAGAGCGATACTTCGACCTGAAATAAATATTAAAACATTTTAACTATGGTATTTAAGTGGTCTATAATATTTGACCCTACTTATCGTTTTATAGTAAGTATTTAAATAAGGTAGAGGTATATTTAAAAAGCATCGTCATTCGTCTTGTTACATACAATTTACTAGCGCAAGCCTCCACGAAATTATAAAATTTTGCACTACTATAAGAATGACGCATAATAACACAACATCATTAAACTATTATTCTTTACCGCTATTCGAATGATCCATAATTTTATTGTTGATATTAATTTAAATTACTCTATTTAATAAACAGTATCATTTATATATTGAAACCTAGAATCGGTTAGCATAACTCTATCAAATTACAATATTTACACTACTATTCGAATGACGAATAATTTTATTGATAATATTAATTACTCCAATGTATAAAAAACAGCAACATTTAAATTATTAGACAACATAATTGAAGCTTCAAAGTAATTAACTCTTCTAGATTATCTATTCGAATAAATCAATAATAAATAAACATTCATCAGCTCAGAACCCACAACCTAGCTTCATAGGGTGGGTACTAACGAATCGACTATTCGATCGTAATGATGCTTACACAATTTAATAAGTACATTTGGTTAATAAGATAGACACTTACATTTTTTGATGATGATCCTTCAGCTTAGGAGATGAGGAGATGGTTGTAGACGAGATAAATGATGCACTAGATTCGCTAATCAACCGCTTAAGTACGCTCTAATCCTCATGAATATCTTCCCTATACGGAAAGTATTTACATGATTTTAAAATAGGTCTTACCATGTATCAGCAGTAACCCTTTTAAGCGGTGTAATCTTAAACTTCTGCGTTAACGCTTAGTCTTAAAGGGGAACGATGATTTTGCATAGTTTAATACTATTGTTTTGCTTGGCCAATACAGATTTACTAACTAATATTACTTCACGATTGGTTTTAGTTTGTAACCTATTGTACGAAATAAAATAAAAACGTTTATTAGTTTTCATATACGGGACCAACAAACAGACATACTTACTTACCTCCAAATTCAGTGTATGTGCATACAAATGCAAACATTGCAAAACATTGAGACTCATTTAGCATAGACATCTTTCATATATGGTTAGGACTCATATTAACGATCAAACGTTTTTACTAACCGATATTAAACCTTGTGGTTTCTTTTTCATACTTAAAAAATAATATAAATAACAAAAATCGGGAACATTTAACGATTAGTATTCATGCAATACACTGGTAAGCAGTTCAGTAATGTCGGTGAGTGTTTATTTTATTATACTCGTTATTATTTAATAATAATCGATATCCATGCCGATGAGCGGACAGCTGAGTGGTTAGAGAATCAGGCTACAAAGATTGAGGTTCCAGGATTCGATCCCGTTGAGACAGATATTATGTATGAAAAATATGAAAGTTTGTTCTTGAGCTTTGGGTGTTTAATAAATATGTAAAGTGTTTAGTATTTAAGTAGGTATATATTGCAAGGCTCCGACGTCGTAGCCAGGTCTACTTCAACTTATTTTAAACTTCTAGGTTAATGCGTGAGTAAGCATGGGTTCTTGCGCTCTGATCCAACTTTATCTTTCTTATTACCAATAAAATATAATTTTAAGCTTTTATCCGTACATTCAAACTCATGAACTATCATCTAGCTACATCACTCAAGCCTTCGGAGACAGCTGTTCAGGTAATGTCCTAGAAACACTTTGTTTCTTTCAATTTTAAATCAAGTTCTAAATCCAAATTAAGTACAAATATTAGCATTACCTACCAGCGAATAGATTTGTATATACAAACTTTTGTATATAAAAACTCAAGTTATCACAATATCTATCTATATAAGTATGTTTATCCGTCAGCTAGTAGCTGTAACGTAAGCTTAGCTTACTTTAGGCCTAGGTTAATCGGCATCAATTGTCTCTGATATTTATTTATATAGTAATAATCCAATGCAAGCTTTATTGTAATACTCGATTTTTAATGTTAATATCGTTTAGTCATGAATTATTTTGTTATCGATAAATTACGATTAATTGTTATCAGACATCGATTTTACTGACAATTATTTGGTTCAAAAATTTTGAATGTCTTTTCTTTACAGGATACAGAAGATTTCTTTAATTTTGTACCAGCGGATCAGCGTGCTACGCATGGAGCGGAACAAAGATCTACCACTCACGATGCCGCTTCTCGCGAGAGAACCAGAAGCGAACTACCATATTCTTCATACATAAAAAGAACTGTAAAACATGCGACAAAAATAATTAAAATTGAAATTTATGACGCCAAGAACCCACCGAAATCTGAACATTCAATATGTACTTGTGAAGCAGAAATCTGCGCCCAATATGTTGTGAAGGGTATATTATTTGATGACGTATATAGCGCAACTAAAGATATCATAAGTAAAATTCAGGATGATATGGATTTGAGAATAACTAAAATGTGCTAGTTAAGTATAATAATGTACTACTATATTGTCTACTTATTAAAAATAAAGCAGTTAATGTAATATGATATGTTTTATTTATAATAATTCAGATGGTTAACTATAACGTTAATAATCTTATATAATTACGAGTCTGAACGCTGAATAAATAAATTTAGACTTCAATTTAGAATTACGTAATTAAATTACTATTCAAGAATCAAATGAAATAAATAAGTTTCTGCGTAAGACACGTAATATAACATAGTCAGCATAGTAACTGGTAAGCAAGGTAGGTCTGTTGCATAGTGGTGTGCAGCAGATTCTGCTCTAGGGTAGGCTGGATACTTTTCTGATGGAGCTTTCAGTCCAAATTGAATACCTAGTAGAATGGACAACGGTTATTTAGTCTCATGAAATATGCCTCACTGATGTTACACAATAATTATAACATATTACCTATTTAATATCTTACCCGTTTCGTGCTTCAAAAGCAGCTTATTGAATTATATTAAGCAATTTATCGTGAAACATATCGAAACCTTCCATTAAGTATTCTCTTCTTACAATAAATATATAAACAAAAAATTATTGATTAAATAAAAAAAATAACAAAATTGAATCCCTGTTTCATATTATAGCATCGCTAGTGAAAGATGACGGCTTAAAAACTCGGTCTCACCTGAGCCGTTGTTTATACTACGTCTCAATGATTCGTCAAACAACTCGCCATTATCACGAATGCACTAGCTTGCATTTTCTCTATTGCTAATAAAGAATTAATATCGTAAGTATTTGAATGATAAATATGATTGTATAAAAAAATGTTGACTTAATATATATGTTTGCTCCATAACCAAAGACATCAGAGTGTACCTATTAGAACTAAAATTTAATTGAAGTAGTTTTTCACCACCACCGTACCCGTATTCTAAGTTAACAGATGAAGAACGAAAACAGGTGCGGTGCATGAGGAAAAACTGTGGCATAACATGGAGTGAAGGAAATATTGACTATCCAGATTTCAAAGGATATGCGGAGTATTTGTTATTAATATAATATCAGTGCATTTTATTTCACTATTCAAAGTTCGTAAATAAAGCAAGACTAGTATTTGTGATCGAGGGTGTTTGTGGCGGTTCTGGCTCAGAGTGTATTAGAACTAGAATTTAATTGAAGTAGTTTTTGATTGAACTAGCACTTGATTATCGGATTGTACTGTAATTATATGCTCAACAGATAATTCGATTGACATGTATTAATGTATTGATTCATGATCAGTAATCATTATAACGTATGATTGGGGGATCCTGGATCTCGTTTGATCCAGGTCCCCCAATTATACACTACTTCGAGCGTGTCTCCTGGACGCTTTTTGCTGGCGTCGCCAACTGCTTTGATTTAGATCGCGTGATCATTATTACACAAACAACGGGAGAAGGACCAAAATATGTTGAGGATTCGATAGCAGGAGGAGCAGAATAGTGGGAGCGAAGTAAAAATCACGCAGTTGACGTAAGAGTTATATATTGAGACAGGAAATCAGTTTTGACAGCAAATTAAAAAAAAAACATGTAAAAAAAGCAACTTTAAATAAGGAATAACAGACAAATATAAAAAACCTATTTACAGCGCCAACACAAAGTATTACGAGTCCCCTGTACATGTGCAATAACGTCACTCTTATAGTGACAAGTGACATAATTTACTTCGTTCAATCCATTCGTGACAGCTCTTGTGCATTGATCTGGGGCCTTACCATGACGTCTAATTCCGACTCAGTTCAAGTTTTAGCTGTCACTTTTAGTATGAATCTGACAGCGAGCGAACCTAAACTGAAACGCATTAAGACGTCATGGTAAGGCCCCTGTACGTGATTTCAATTCTTGTTATGTAATGTACCTGTGTTGTGAGAAAACAAAGTTTATATCTATCTATAGATCTGTTTATCACAAAATTGATTACAAACTTAATTTCTTGTAATATCGGCCAGACAGTCAATAAAATCTGAAATGTAAAAGCTAGATCAACGAAAATGGTGTGTTTAATGTTTCCTGGTCACATCTTATGCTGTGAATTTGGGCTCTCTGGTGTTAACTGGAACGATGTTATGAGGATTTGAAAATAAGACGAAACGTTTCGAGAAAAAGTAGATAGTACGTAAGTAAGTAATGCTTTATTGTACAAATATAAAGAAACATACACAATTCACAAAAAAATAAAAACAACAATAATATATGCACAAAGGCACACTTATCCCTATAGACATCTACCAGTTAAACTTTGAGTAGATGAGACGACTGACCAAGCGTGAGTGAGTTGATACTGCTTCGCCTTTTTTTTCGTCTTGGCGGGGGCACTACCGTGCTCCCAGATTATTATCTCAGGCTATATATATAAAATCATTTTCAGAATTCAGTTTATTTCGTTAGGCTCTGCAAAAATGTTATACGCAATTCTGCTTCTTGTAGTCGTATCGTGGGGTTTATACTTTCTGAAATTTTATGCACCGAAGGAAAAGCGAAGACAGCTGGCTCTGGCTGCCCGGGTTCCATCACTCAAGGGAGCTTTACCTATTATAGGGCACAGTCACAAAATCATTGGCGGCAAAACACGTAAGTTTATTAAAAGTGTGCCAAAGAACTTATCAGTTTAAAAGTCTTCGTAAGCTTCTGTTTCCATACAAACTTACTTTTAATCACTTTTGTTTATCCCACTATATATCTGCTCGGGAAGAGGAGCACACTTTCCATACCTATTATTCAAAAGTCATTGAGAACAGACGTGTCGTGTTGAACATTTATTAAATAATAGTAGATTGTACAACGAGGGGAATAAAGCACTGTATTATGTCATGGGCGCGATATTGAATCCTGAGCACAGCGAAGAACTCTAGATTTTAGTCCCGAGCGTAGCGAGGGATTTTTTAGTTAACTCCTGAGTGCAGGGTAGGAAAATGAATTATACTCCTCGGATGTAAAACTGTTTATGTCTTGGGTGAGCTTAAATGCTTCGCTTCTCTAAGGACTTAATCTTAATTCCCTCGATACGCTCGGGAGTTAAATCTAGAGTCCTTCGCTGTGCTCAGGATTCAATATCGCGCCCGTGACATATAAAGTGCTTTATTTATATTTATAATTTGCTCTTATTTCTGATGTCCAATCAAACCTAACTGGAAGAAATTCTCTTGTTTGTGTTTGTGCTAATGTTATATGATTTTTTACGTTATGTGATAATAGTTAAAAAAAAATACAGTGAAAACTGAATTTTATACCAACGAAAAACCGGTAATTTGTTACATAGCGATAAATATTTGAGTCCTCAATAGCCGCTATGTGCGTTAGTGGTACACTTAGGTATATTACATTACTATAAATAGAGGTTGTTTGAATTGTGGTTTCAAACAGCACATAGGTATTTTGTAAAAAGAGGTTTGGTCTTTAATGAAACAAAATACCAAAACAGTTTTAATTAAATGAAAATTTGACAAAACATGCGTAATAATTATAATCATGCAATTTAAAACATATGTCAAGTAGGTTTTTTGAAGAGAGAGAGAATAATTTATTTGTTGAAAGCAGGTGTACATAAATGATCTTAAAGCTAGTCAGAATCTCCACTTTCTACCTAAAATAGTCGTACAAAATTAAAATGACTGAATGCATAACAATAAAAATAAATAACAATAGTAGGATGTCAATAGGCAAGTGGGAATGAGTAAAATATTATTAAACACTGATTAAGAACAGCAACAAAAATAAGACAAATTAAAATTAATATTTAGCGAAATTCATGACCAAATGCAGATTGAATAATATTATTAAAATACAATTTATACATAGATGTCCCAATTAATTCATTCTGGCTTTTGTTTAATAATGCTCGGAGCAACTATAATAAAGTTTGGCCATGCACCAATTGAACAATTCTTTTTTGAAAAGTGGTAATAATAATAATAATTATTATTATTTTCTCAAGCATGCACGGAAATGTACGCGTTAATGTCGCGAAATGAAGCCAAGAAGTTTCACATTTACGGCTTAGGCCAAGAAGTAATGTGGTGCGGTCGAAATGAAGCCAAGAAGTTTCACATTTACGGCCTAGGCCAAGAAGTAATGTGGTGCGGTCGAAATGAAGCCAAGAAGTTTCACATTTACAACCTAGGCCAAGAAGTAATGTGGTGCGGTCGGCGGGTGCGGTCGGCGCGGTGCGGCGGCGCGGGGCGGGTGTGCGGTTAAACATGGCGCGAGCAATAGTTGGTTCAAATGGCATGTTTCAAAAATTAAAAATGCGGCTAATTAAATAATTTTTACTTGATTTCCTCGCATTGCTTGAGAAAAGCACTATACAATCCTCGGCCGGAAACAGGGATTGCAGGACTCGCTTTATCCGGCCTCGTCTACGACTCGGCCGTGTACCCCAATCTCGTCCTGCAATCCCTTACTTCACGGCCTCTGCAGTAATGTACTATTATTTTACACAATAATTGTCACATAGCAAACTTATAGGCTAAAGATAACAAAAGGGAAAAATAATGTATTTAAATACCCTGAACTAGGAAATATGGATTCCTGTGTCTCAGGTGTATATGTATAAGGACTTACAAAACGAAATATAAACTAATCACATGCAAAATATAAGTAAATGATGTTTGCGGCCGTTTAGTTAATTCGGTTTCGTATAAATAATCATTTAATTCGATGTAACTTAAAAATAAACGTAAACAATTGTATGTTTATCATTGAAACGGTCAGTCAATTTAACTCAGCATTTTTGGGTTGGTAGCTAGGTAACCGCGTCATCACAATTGAATTACCTACTTTAGTTGACAAATAAAACATAGGTAGTGTAATTATTTTTGATCAGGTTGCATTACTTAGGTATTAAGGTTACTAGGGCAACGTCGTGATCAGGTAGTGTTATTGATGTGAAATTGGTATTGAGCATGAATAAATTTTAGCCAAA
Source organism: Pandemis heparana (assembly GCA_963854515.1). NCBI lineage: Eukaryota > Metazoa > Arthropoda > Insecta > Lepidoptera > Tortricidae > Pandemis > Pandemis heparana. The sequence goes on from OY978028.1 coordinate 4,753,143, forward strand.
AGTAGGAGCCGCTTGAAGGAATTTTAGACACCTTCGTAGTCAATAGAATTAATGTAACGCTTTTCGGCCATTTTCTTTGCGGGACAATCAGCATCGCCGGTTTTGTGGTCGTGCGGCTTCTTGAAACGCCAACATGTAGCGCACTTCGCTGGCTCGGATTTTTTTATGCTGTCTTTGATGCTATGGCCCACTTCTCCGCAGTAACCGCAGGTGTTGGACTCCTCCCGGCACGACTTTGCTGCATGGCCGTACTGTTGGCACTTGAAGCACCTTGTAACCAATGTAAAATCCCTTACAGGACATGATGACCAATTTATAAAAACTTTCTCCTTCATTATTAAGGCCTTTCGGATTTGCGCTGGGACCTCTATCACATAATTACAGGTCTCTGCTTCTCTCTTTCCAGATTTATGACTCAATTTAATGGAGGCCATAAAAGTGTCAATAGTCATACCTTGCAGTTTGTCGGCTAAGTTTTGTTGCTAAATGCAGTTAAAAACCTCTGTCTCCTGCATGGACGTGGGCACTCCAATAACTACAATTCTAAGCTTGCGCCGGTGGGGGTCGTCTACAGTGAGCCCGGAAGTAGCCAGATGTGTCGACTGCTTCAGCTTCTCAATGTCGTCCTTGGAGTCAGTGCTGATAATCACTCCGCCATTTTTGGTTTTGTGTAGACCTCTCACCTGCAACTTCATTTGTTCAGGTCGAATAATTTTCTGAACTAGGGCTTTAGTGTCGTCACTCGACTTATTTTTGTCCGACGGGTATATTGCCACCGAATTGACCTTACTGGTCTGAATAAATTGGTTGGGCCCCTTTTTAATGACATCGGCAAGGGAAACAGTTGCAGGGATAATTTTCCGGGGCTCTTCTATTTTCTGTCGAAGGTCACAAAGTTGTTGAGATAGGTCTTCTTTTTCCTTGAGAGCTTGAAGGGCGGTATGAAGCTGAATAGTTTTATGCGATAGAGACTGGTACTCTACCGCCATTTGTGATGCTCCATTTCCCACTTTGCGGCATAGGTTTTGAATTTTGAGCTTCTGGTCTGAATTGAGTTTCCCCTCTGTTGAAATGGCACAGTTCAGCCACTGTTCGATGCTGGTCGTCCATCCTCTGCTTTCTGCTGTTGTCACCACGTTAGGTCGGGCCTCCTTCTCCACCTGTGGCGTACGCGGGGCCGGTGCGGATGCGGGGGGTGGGCTACGTTGCGTCATGGAGCTTCTGTTAAATGGGCTTTCACTCATATTTTTAATATTTGTATCGTTCACTTAAACAATTCATAACGCAAGTCCAATTATTATTGTTTACACGAAATTACACACAAAGTCGCATCTGCGTAATGTAGAATCAGGTCACGATTTTGCAAGTGATGATTTAATTGTTTTTATTATAAAATCGCATGGACACCCCACTTCCGATCACTTCGTAAATCTAGCTCTGTTAATGACTTTGGTAGATAGTTATAGACCTTAATGCACATGCATATGTGCTTAGTGTCACACTGTAATATTGTGTAAGATATTTTATAAATAAATAAATAAATAAATAAATATGCAATTTTTATTTACTAGAGAGGCGGTTGTGCCAGGGTGCAATAGTTGTGGTCCATATCGAGCGTAAAGTCTTGAGCTAGATGCCTTCACAGTGAACATTATGCATGTTACTCTTAACAAAGAGACACACCTCGTAGATGTAAAGAAGTGATTTTTGTAACAATACAATATTAAACATAAAAAAATATCTTTAAATGAGAATAGAATCGTTTTTACTTAACTTTTGTTAAGTTATAAAGTTTATCAATCATGATAATCAGTCGAAAAATCATAGATGATATGATGAACCGCTATTACCTTTATTGAACTCCCGATATTTCGACGCAGTTGCATGGTCTACCCGTGATCATGATGCATGCAACTGCGTCGAAATATCGGGAGCTCAATAAAAGTAATCGCGGTTCATATCCCGTCTATAATATTTCGAATGAACTTAACCGTGAACCATTGAAAACTCTTATGATAATCAGTAATGATAAACAAGGTATGTGCTATAATGTGTCTGCTCATCGGAGAATCACGAAGTTAGACAGGTTGCTACTCGTATACAAAAATATCGCTAAGTACCGAAAAACACATATCGGGCGCGAACGACTCGATCGAACTAGTTCAATTAATTCGCTATGTGCTCCGAAATACATATCGGACCAAAAATTCGCGTGGTGTATAAATATTAAATGGTCGAGCTATGTGATTAGTGACGCTTAGTTATTATAAGAGGAACATTCAATGTATGAACTTCACATGGTTATTTTTAACAATCGAGAAATAGTAAAGATAGCTCCACGCTGTTTTTGGAGCATACGTATATTGACATAAGGTTCAAAATGGTGTTACGTTTCTCCTCGGACCAAGGGGGTCCGAGTAGAGCGCTAACCTAAATGACGGGTTGAAGAAAATGAAATTTGGTTTGACAATGACAAGTATTTATTTGCCCAAACTTTACCCTTACAAGAGGTGATGTGCCACGGCTTAGGTCATCGGAACATAAAAGACTTATCTCTACGATTAAAAGGGCAGTGGGCATTCAGGAGAGCTGAGGGGGTGACTTTTGCTTTTGTGTAATTTAAAAGGCTAAATTTGCCAGATGGGCGCCACGACCATAACGGAGGCCGACCGTTAAAAGTAAATATAGAATTGAAATGCAGATAGTAAAAGAAGGCTTTCACCGGGGATGCAGGCGGAGCAAACGGAATGGGGCAGGTGGAACACCATGCACGCCGATCTGGAACCGTCTGGAACCCGGAGAGCTCTCCTCACTCGTATAGTTTAAATGGTCGTAGACATGACACGATATATATATTAAAAAAAAAAAACCCCTGCAACAAAGAAAACAAACTTTAATTACAGGTTGATGTGGAGGTTAGGGCTCCACGCGTCCAGGGAAGGACAAATCAACACAGCTTACCGAATCGGGAATAGAACTCTGGCAAGCGGTTGACCAGGCCGTAGAAGGTGAGCTCCTCGTCCAATCGGGGTTTTTTAAAACGCCTTTACATCTGAAACGGTCACAGATATTTAGCATAACGAATAAACAATCAGATGCTGAGTAGATATAGTATTAGCGGGTCTTACTAGGCTTCCAGTGATGGGAAAGGCGACATGGGGCCACACGCGGTGACGTGGACGCAGCCGACCTTACAGCCCAAATCTGAAAATAGTCCCAGACATTAGGAAAGGCTCCACAAACACTATGAGCACCTTATTTCGGTTAAAAACAACTTACAAGGTATCCCGGAATGGGATTAAAAAATAATTCGTCTACACAGGACGAGATGAGAATCGAAAAATGAAAAGGTAACCGTCCTTGCCAGTGCAAAGACAGGTAACGAAATAATAAAATAATCGATTTCCAAAACGACCACCAATTACTCTCAATTTTAGCAATATAATACTTACGAATTTTAGACACCCGTTTCAGGTACGAACTGAATTTTGAAAACACTCCTTGCTGAAATATTAAATAGAAATGCGAACGACCTATTTGACAACTTGCAACACTTGTGACTTCAGTTTTAATTCCAAACAGCAACAAAAGACAAAGGTCACAGCTCCATACAGCCAATTATCCTGAATGCTACAAATTTTATAAACAAAAGTGAAAAGAGGTAGGGGGGTTGAAATTTTATACGTAACAATGGCATAAAAAAACAAAAATCGAAAAAAAACACATAGCGACTTTTACAGGCACAGCGACGTTTTGCAACTTTTTGTCCTGTAAGGTGCACTCGATAACTACATGCTCCCGTTCTATTAAAATGTCATAATATTTTTATTACGATTATTAATTTGTTGCAGAACTCTGGAATACTCTAATAGAAACCAGTAAATTAACAGAAGAAGCTGGTGGTGTCTCATGTTTCTGGGTCGGACCAATTTCTACATTTGGTAAGCTTAATACATTGCAATAACCTGAGATGTCAACTAAAACAATTGGCATTGTTAATTTTTTTTAAGCTGTGCTTTTAACACCTTTATTTGATAGAATGGACTATTTCAAGGAACTAATTTGGATATTGTCCTTCTACGTAGCTACGTAGTCTCTGTTGGAAGGTGTAATGCCGTCCTCATGTTACTCTATGGACATTATTTGAATTCTTTGATGACAGGTTCTGCTAATTGTCTTTCAACTAAAATGTCTTGCTAGATATGAATAAAACTAGTATTTTACTTTTACAAAATGTTTTAATATATATGCCACAGTCCTCCCTATCAGTGGTAGCAGAGCAAATGGAAAATTAGCTATATTAAAAACAAAAAGTGAGTAAACAAAATGGGCTCAAATTTTCGGAGCATAGAACCGTTGACGAAATCGAACTACGATACCTGGTGTCTACCGGCACAGGCAATCCTCATAAGAAACGACTTGTGGGATATCGCTAGTGGCGAAAAAACGTTAGCGGCTACTGCGACTGTTGAAGAAAAGAGTGCTTACCTAAAGGAAGACTTAAAGGCAAGGTCAGAGCTACTGTTGCTTATTTCTCCTGCCGAACTCAAGCAAGTTAAGAGCTGTAATACGTCTAAAGAATTATGGGACAAGTTAAAGTCAGTTCATCAGAGTTCAGGGCCAGCGAGGAAGGCTACGCTGTTAAAGCAACTGGTGCTGAAGAAAATGACTTCTCAAGAAGACGTAAGAGACCATCTTAATAATTTTCTGGACGTAGTGGGTAAACTAGAAGATATGGATGTCAAAATTCACCCTGAGTTACTAAGCATTATGATGCTCTACAGTCTACCCGCAAACTTTGATAGCTTCAGAACAGCTATTGAGTCCAGAGATGTCTTGCCAAATCCAGAAACCCTAAAGGTAAAAATCATAGAAGAATATGAAGCAAGGAGGCAAGTCGAACCTCAAACTTCAGAGGCATTCTATGTCAAGCCAAAGAAAAAGGGATTGTTATGCAAGAATTGCAATAAAAAGGGGCACTCGACGGAAGATTGTTGGTCAAAGAAAAAGCCGAAAGGCAACATGAATAAAGGTCAAGAACAAAACTTCAACACGTGTTTGACCACAGAAGGTTCGAAAACCAAAGATGGTTCATGGTGTTTAGATAGTGGCTGCACGTCACATATGACAGGAGAAAAAAGGCTATTCACAGACCTAATTCCTGCGAACGACACACTAAGACTAGCTTCGGAAAAGCACACTACCGAAGTCAAAGGCAAAGGAAAAGTCGTACTCTACGCCGAGAACTGCAAAAATAATTTAGTAGACACACTATACGTACCAGACTTGACAAATAACTTAATGTCAGTTAGTAAAATCACGGATCATGGCTATAAAGTACTATTCGAAAGAAATGAAGCTAAAATCCTGAAAAATAACAGTGTTGTCTTAAAAGCTAAACGACAAAACGAATTATACTTTCTTGAACTTGATGAACCGGAAGAGACAGCAAATTTCATGCCTAGAGCTGAAAGCGAAATAATGAAATGGCACAAAAAGCTTGGTCACGTGAATGAGAGAGACCTAAAGCTGATGGTAAGAAATGAAATGATGCGAGGACTTAACTTTAAGGAAAACACACTTGAGACGTGTGAAACCTGCATCAAAGGTAAAATGACCACATTACCATTCCAAAGCCATGACGAAATATTCTCTACCGAACCGCTACAAATAGTCAGCAGCGATGTATGCGGGCCTTTCGAACATGAGTCACTGGGCGGATCAAAGTATTATGTAACATTCATTGACGATTATACGAGATACTGCTGCGTGTACTTCATAAAAGAAAAGAGCGAAGTTATCGAGAAATTCAAAGAGTATAAGAACAACGTTGAACTCTTCCATAAGAAGAAAATACAAAGTCTCCAATCTGACGGTGGAGGTGAATACAATTCAAAAGCATTTGACAAATTACTCATGGAAAATGGTATAAGTCGAAGATTATCTACACCCCACACCCCACAACAAAATGGCTGTTGTGAGAGAAAAAACCGATCGCTCATGGAAAAGGCTAGATGTCTGATGATAGAGTCCAATATTCCTGCAAAATTCTGGGCAGAGGCAGTAAATACTGCAAACTATCTGATAAATAGAACTTCAGCAAGAGCTCTAAAAGGAAGTTCACCCTATGAGAAGTGGGTAGGAAGAACACCATCAGCAAAACATCTACATGTGTTCGGTCATAGAGCGTTTGTACTGAATAAAAACCGAAGAGGAAAACTCTCTGCCAAAGCTGTGGAAGGAGTATTTGTAGGATATGCGAAAAACGCTAAAGGCTTCAGAATATACGTACCGGAGAAGAAAAACATAATCATCAGTAGAGATGTAAAAGTAATCGAAAAGATGCACTATGAAACAAATCCTATTGAGAAATACAAAGATTGTCAACCGGAACGACTGGAACCTGAAACAGAAAAAATTGAAATAGAAATTAATAATAACAACTTACCTTTTCAGAATCCTGATCTACCTTCTGACACCACTGTCCAACCTGATCAAGAAGCGTTCCAGCCTGATCCAGAGCCAACTGAATCACCCTCTACAAGTGGCAGACCACAAAGAGAAGTGAGACCAGTATGGACAAAGGATTATGAGCTAAATCGATGTGTAACTATGCTTACTACTGAAGAAAGCAATGATAGTTCGTTTCTTACGTTTAAAGAAGCTGTGACAGGCACCAACAAAGAAAAATGGGAGAAGGCGATACAATCTGAAATGGACTCACTAAAGCAGAATAACACGTGGGTAATAGTTGACAAGTCAGAAGCCAAAGGACACAAAATGTTGTCTAACAAATGGGTATTTCGAATAAAAGATGACGGAACATATAAGGCCAGATTAGTCGTACGAGGCTGCGAACAGAAAGGAAACCTGGATTTCGAAGAAATATATAGCCCAGTCGTAAGTCAATCTGCTATAAAGACCTTACTAGCCGTTGCCGCATCTAAAAATTATTACTTCATGACGTTTGATGTCAAGACTGCTTTCTTGTACGGGGAACTGACAGATGAAGTTTATATGAAACTACCTGTTGGCTACAAAACTGACAGCAATATAACGGAAAAAGTTTGCCGACTGCAGAAGTCACTGTACGGTCTATAACAAGCTCCGTTTACATGGAACAAAACTTTTACCCGAGCGATGTTTGATTTGGGATTCAAGACAATCAATACCGAAAGATGTGTTTTCGTAAACCAAGACAAATCTATAATCATCGGGCTGTTCGTTGATGATGGTTTGGTCATAGGAAAAAATAGAAAACAGATCGATGACTTATTAAAAAAACTTGAAAACAAATTCGAAATGAAAAAGAATGAAAACCCAAGCACCTACCTTGGTATGGAAATAAACAACTCCAAAGAAGGAATAAGGCTGACTCAAAAGAGTTATATCAACGAAATGTTGGAAAAGTATGGTATGCAAAATGCGAAGCCATGTGAGACACCTGCTAGTAACGATACCAAGTCGATACAGGAAACTGCCCAGGAGAAGGAATATCCCTATAGGGAAGCAGTGGGAAGTTTACTGTACCTGTCTACTAGAACTAGACCAGACATCGCGCAAGCGGTAAATCAAGTCAGCCGAAAAGTTGAGAATCCATCTAAAGAAGATGTCATGAAGCTGAAGAGAATATTTAAGTATTTGATTGGAACCAAAGATAAGGGCATACTCTTCAAGCGAAATAGCCTAATACAGGATATTGATGCATTCAGCGACTCGGACTATGCTGGTGACCCATTAACGAGACGAAGCACTTCTGGCTCCGTTTTAATGATTGGGAATGGACCTATATCATGGGCATCCAAGAGACAGCCTATAGTCGCATTGTCGTCGACTGAAGCCGAGTACATAGCAGCAGCTGACTGCTGTAAAGAGGCATTGTATCTGAAGTCATTGTTAAAAGAAATAACCGATTCAGAAGCAAAGTTAAATCTGCATGTTGATAACCAAAGCTCTATTCAACTGGTGAAGTCTGGTTCTTTTAACAAGAGATCGAAACATATTGATGTTCGGTACCACTTTATTCACGAACACTTCGTGAATGGACTGATCAACATCAGCTACTGTCCGACAGAGATACAGCTAGCTGACATCATGACAAAGCCGTTGTCGAAGGTGAAGTTTGCCAGACACTGTGCAAGGCTGATGTGTGGATAGTGCCGTGCCTCAGCCACATGAGTCCACATCAGGAGAAGGTGTTGGAAGGTGTAATGCCGTCCTCATGTTACTCTATGGACATTATTTGAATTCTTTGATGACAGGTTCTGCTAATTGTCTTTCAACTAAAATGTCTTGCTAGATATGAATAAAACTAGTATTTTACTTTTACAAAATGTTTTAATATATATGCCACAGTCCTCCCTATCAGTCTCTGCCTACCCCTGTGGGGAAGAGGCGTGACGATATGTATGTATGTATGTATGTACGTAGCTTTGTTTATTAATAATTAATATTTTTTCGCTGTTTGATAACTTGTTAATTTAGGCAGGATCCCAATCGCCTTCGTACAGAAATATAAAAAAAAAAACGTTTTTGTCTATGGTTTTGTCTTTATGTCAACATTGTCAACGTCATAGATCTGTGAATGATGTGTGAATTTAACGTCAAAAACAACAACAATATTCCCGTGTTCGATTTCTTTCCGTTCGTTGGTGTTATTATTGTTTTCCGTGCTGTTTTTGCTTTTTGGTTTCACCCGCCTGCTGATCTTACATCAAAGTGGTCTTCGTAACAACACATCGTGTAAACTTTGAAATATTCCATATTAGCTTGCGTACATCATTCGTTCCGCAAATTTTCTCAGATTTTCACAATGTTTTTGTTGGAGCAGTTCGAGTCATTGTTGCAACCCGGCACAAAACATTTTTTTATAAATATCCATTGTTTGTTACAGTTTTATACTTTGAATTTGCTTTAATTTCTAATGTTTGTAGATTAAGTAAGAATGTAATGTTATTATGTAAATGTGACAGTGACGGCTTGACAGTTACCGTAGATAACTTTTTTTTTTTCATTTTTGTGGCAAACATTTAATGTCCGAATCAGACTAAAAACCCGGTCGTTAGATCAATCAAAGGTCAAAAGTACTTTTACAAAAATATCTGCAATCGTAAAGTATTTTTGAAATCGGACAAGATAAATCGGTTATTTGATAGTTTTCCTCCAAATGGTTTTCGAATTAGAGCATACAAAAAAAAATGAACAATGCCAATTGGCGTCTCTTTAAATAATACAAAATCAACCGAAATAAAAGACAACACCTATTATTATATATCTAAGTTTTGAAACCTATGCTAAAACCATCACACCATCATTGTTTTCTCATTGCATGCATTCATGTGTGCGGGTGGTAGGGCCTTGTGCAAGGTCCGTCCGGATCGCTACCACCATCTTACTCGCTAATCCTGCCGCTAAGCAGCAGTGCTTGCGCTGCTGTGTTCCGGTGTGGAGAGTAAGACAGCCGGGGAAATTACGGGCACAAGAGACATTTCATCTAAGTCCCCTAGGTTGGCAACGCATCTGCAATCCCTCCGGGGTTGCGGGTGTCTATGGGCAGTGGTGATCGCTTACTATCAGGTGACCCACTTGCTCGTTTGCCTTCCTATTCACATTAAAAAAAAAAAACATTATTTTACTTACTTAATTCTGTTTTCAGTAATCAATGATCCAGATGATGCTGCCACTGTGTTGAACTCCTGTCTAAACAAAAATTACTTCTACTACATTGTTGAACCGTTTATCCGTCAAGGACTTCTGACCGCTGATCGTAAGTTCTATTGCAGAAGACAATACCTACATTATGACAAAAAAAGCCCCCCACGCTCAATAAGTATAATAGGGAGAGAAAATAACAAAATCAGGGGAAATTATTCGTGTAGTTTTGAAAATTGGTACAGTTATACCTTGCGGTATCCAGATGAACATACTAAAAGTCTTCAAGTCTGTTGGGGTATGCTAAGGGCGTGGGGGTTTGAAGGTACCTTTTTCGGATTATTTTAGGATTCATCAGTTCTTTTACTTTTTCTGTGTGTCTACTCTTGCTTAATCCCTGTGTCCTGTCAATCGTTCTAAGGTCAACTGGAAGAAATCCCTTGTAGGGATAAGTTCGCCTTTGTACATTTGTGTTGTCCTGTATTTGCCTTTTTCATGTGTTTTATGTACAGTAAAGAGTTATACATACATACATACATTTTTCAGGTTTTTGCTCATATCTTGAATATCTGCACGAATAGCTTTACCTATGATTACTTCCTGTCATATACTTCATAGAGTAACCTAGTTACCGTTTGTTTAGGTTTTCCACTGTCATTCAAAATATAATGTTTCCTTGATGAAGACTAAACTTGCATTATTTAATTATTTCACAAATTGGCGACGAGGATGGGATTACACAAGAATCGAGATAAAATCAAAGCAATTGCCAACGCTCAACGTCCTACAAATGTGAATGAACTTCGAACCTTCCTGGGCATGGCAAATTATTATAATAAATTTATACCTAATCTTGCATCCATCACGAATCCATTAAACGCACTGCTGAAGAAAGGAACCAAATTCAATTGGTCTCAAAATGCGAAGAAAGCTAAGAACATCAAAACAGAAATACTTAGTGAAAGAGTCCTACTACACTTCGACCAGAATAAACCATTAATTCTAGCTACAGACGCTTCTCCAACGGGACTGGGCGCAGTACTCATTCATAGATTGCAAGATGGCTCTGACCGACCGATAGCGATTGCTTCCAGGGGCCTTACCATGACGTCTTAATGCGTTTCAGTTTAGGTTCGCTCGCTGTCAGATTCATACTAAAAGTGACAGCTAAAACTTGAACTGCGTCGGAATTAGGACGTCATGGTAAGGCCCCAGATCTCTTAAAAGTAGCGAAAACAAATACAGTCAAATTGACAAAGAAGCAACTGCCATCTTTTGGGGATTAAAGAAATTCTTTCATTACTGTTATGGTCGAAAATTTACCCTTGTCACCGGCCACAAGCCACTGAAGTCAATTTTTCATCCACATCAAACGTTGCCAACATTAAGCACGATGAGGTTGTTCCATTACGCACATTTTCTCTCTGGATTTGACTACAATATTGAATTCAGAAGTTCTTCAAAGCATTCGAATGCGGACTACCCCTTTCGCGATTTCCTAAGTCAACGACAATAAAATGGACCAACATTGCATATTCCAACTGAGACAGATAAACTCGTTGAACATTTCACCCGAAATAATCTCCAAAGAAACAAAAGAAGATCCCGAATTACGAAATTTGCTTACAACACTTCAATCTGGAAATTCACTTAGAGAATCAGGATACAATGATAATGAATTTAACACTGCAAAATTACTGCATTCTGAAAGGTACGGGAGTAATCATTCCTCAGAAATTACGGCAGCAAATTTTAGACGAACTCCACACTGGACATATTGGGATGTTAAAAATGAAACTCCTTGCACGCAGTTTTGTATATTGAAAAAATATTGATAGAGATATCGAAAATAAAGTAAAATCATGTTGAACTTGTCGGTTACAACAGAACGAACCAACTAAAGCTCCTCTGCATCACTGGGAAGACCCGACGGGACCATGGCAAAGAATCCATATCGATTTCGCAGGTCCTGTCCTGCAGGCTATCAACTTTTTACTGTAGTAGATGCCTTTTCCAAATGGGTAAAAATAATCCCAACAAAAATGACGACAAGTTCATTTTGCATTCAAAAACTAGATGAATTATTTATTAAATACTTTCGGACAACCATATACGGTTGTATCAGATAACGCAAGACAATTTGTGTCCCAAGAATTCAAAAATTTCTTATCTACTTGTGGTATCATACATAAAACGATTGCTCCTTATCACCCGGCTACAAACGTACAAACGGGCAAGCGGAACGCTTCGTGCAGACTGCCAAACATGCATTGCACAAATTAGAGGGGGAGAGTGGTAGTATCTTGCATAAAATCCAAGTAGTTAAACGTACTCTGCGATCTACACCACTTATCTCAGGAGACTCCCCGTATATGCTTATGTTCGGGAGAGAAATACGGACGAGATTGGTGGCTAAAATAAGAGCAGCTCCTAAAGCACCGCACCGACAACCTGGGCACCAGACAGAAGTCAGGGAGTTTGTTCCCGGAGCCAGGGTACAAGCCAGGAACTACTCTGTATCGAGGACGAAATGGGATTTCGGTACTGTAACCCGCCGTCTCGGACAGCTGCACTACGAGATCAGAACAGACGGTGGACTTTTGTGGATCCGACACCTGGACCAGCTGCTCCCTGCTTCTCCGATCCATGGAATCGCGGCGGAGGCGTGTCATATACTTCATAGAGTAACCTAGTTACCGTTTGTTTAGGTTTTTCACTGTCATTCGAAATATAATGTTTCCTTGATGAAGACTACTAGCATTATTTAATTATTTAACACTTCCGACAAATTCAAGATATGAGCAAAAACCTGAAAGAAGGTCAAACCCCCCCCCCCCCCCACACCTAAGTCTGGGGGGTGTGCTAAGCACACCCCCCAGACTTAAGAACATTTAGTATGCTCATCTGGATACCGCAAGGTATAACTGTACCAATTTTCAAAACTACAAAAATTATTTCCCCTGAATCACCCATGTTTGAATTTGATGTAACTAATACTTAATTTAACGCAAAGCAAAAATTAAGAGATATTTTATAATTTGCGATATTTTCATGGCACTACTTTTGCAGTGGCCACTTGGAAGAAGAACCGAAAGTTGCTAAACCCGACGTTCAGCCAGCACGTGCTCGACGGGTACCTGCACATCTTCAACGAGTTAGTACATTTTTGCCTTTTCATATTTATATTTGTTCATACCTGTACAAATGGACTTTCAATAATATGCTGTCAGTCAACGTAAAGTTCCAATGAAATACATAGAGCAAGAGTTACTGTCGATGAGGGAGCTTGGTGACGCCAGTTTCCCTAGAAATCAAATATCACTTCCACTTTCTTTTGTACACCAGTTAATAAATAATACAGGTAACAGGTACAGTCACCAGCATAAATAAGTGATCATTTTTGTACCTTGTCGCTTTCAGCCGTTACATGATTTCGTATGGTTTTCAAACATGACTTTAAAATGACAAGGTACAAAAGTGATCACATATTTATGCTGGTGACTGTACATTGATAAAATAACTATTTTACCTAATTTGTCTGAAAAGAATTAACAGAATTGTTATAAACTTAACCTAACCTAACCTATAGATTGGTTTAGGTTCTATCTATATATTTAGGTTAGGTTAGGTTAAGTTTATAAAATTCTGAGAAAATTGCATTTAGGTATTTTGAACCATTAGGTATTTTAACTTTATGTATTTAAATACGTACCCGATAATTATCTATATCTATGACAATAATACAGACAATCGGCGCTTCTGGTGCAAGCCTTAAAGCCTCTTGCGGGCGCGGGCGAGTTCGATGCGCAGCGGTACTTTGAAGATTGCACCCTAGCCACAGCGTGCAGTGAGTACAGTTGTCTACAAGTTCTACAAAACACGCATACAACCAGTTTGCGCTGAATTTTCGTCGGTAAAAACGTTCCACATTTTTTAACGTAATGGTTTAATAGTGCTGTTTTATAGGAACCACTTTCGGTCTCTCACTGGTGGACTTCAATTCACTAATCAATCAGAAATACAAAAAGGCGGTAGAGAAAGGATTTCATATTACGGCATTTCGGCTGGGCAGTGTTTGGCTCCACCCTGACTTCATATACGGACTGACTTCGTTCAAAAACCAACAAGACGAAGCATTGGCTACGGTGCACCACACGTCGAGAAATGTGCGTACATTATTATTATATCATTGGTACATATAGTCAAATCACTTCTCCATTTAATTTTATTGGTATTAAAGTTACAGGGAGTATTTTTGTACCTCCAGTGAATATTAATATAACTCAAAAAGTGCACTTTACAGGAGAGTGATTTTGAGGAGAGCTTTTTTGCTCGACTTGGCGGGGCACTTGATTTTTTACAAGAGACGTACAAAATTCTTTTTCTGCTTCTACTAGGTTTTTACCGTTATTCGAATGAATTTCTACAGGTTTACCATGGCATAGTTGTTTTAGTGCAATTATAAAAAGCGTCCGCTCGGATGCACGGGGCTCGTCTACCTGGTAAAGAACGGGTTAGCCGGGCTTGTTTACAATGCGCGTGGGCATTTGTTATAAGTAAATAGGCACAAATTTATATAAACTAGAATAGAAGAAGAAATCAAATGTATGGTTTTTGTGTCATTATTTTTGAAATAATAACTGTCGGTGCTAAAATACCTAGCGGATCATAAATTTGAGATGTTATGATTGACAGCTAGCCGTTTTTTTAAATTAGCGGATTTCTCGACTTTTTTGTGAATTGTAACTTATCACTGTCACACAACCAACCCAAGCAGAGTGTTTTGTTCTGCTTCTGTTCACCCAAACAAAATTCTTTGGATTCGATCGACTTCACGTCATAATTAAACTTCCACTTGCGATGTTGGAAACCACCGGAACGCAGAACTTGAGAGATCTTTTCGCATATACTTAGCGGCACTTCAGCATCGTCTGAACCGGTAATTAGATCATCTGTGTCAATGATTATGAGACAGCACGTCTAGGGCATAAAGATGAACCATATATAGGTACCTACCTGCGTCCAAGGAAGTAGAGTCAAGCGAAAGTCATGACGTATAGCAACTCAAGGGGCATCCAAATCACCCCCATGTATGTTCCGCGATTTTTCGTAGTTTAGGAGTTATGGCCTTTTTCACATTTTCTATTAATCTGCGACCACGGAAACAGTTTTGCTCATTCTGACTGCAATAATTGAGATAATTGGCTGTTTGTTTTTCTAACGAGTAGGTAGCTGAATAGTACGTGCATGTATCTCATTTAAAAACAAAACAACATCGCAGACCGTTTTGGCAATTTTTTTTATCGAAAACGTCGGAAAATGCAAGAAAGTGACAAAATTGATATTAAATGAGACTAAATTTTACGATAATTGTGTAGTTCTTAATAAAAAGCTAACAGCTGTGCCATTTAATGCATTGTAAAACGTTGTACGACATGCGTCCGGAGAGTAGGTAATCCGAACTCGTTGATTTCATGATCTCCGGTACTAGAGATTACCTACTTTCCGCAATTGTATCGTAAATAACTGTTTTTCATACCTACCTACCTCTAAGTTCCTAAAGTTCCACGGAATGTTTTCATGAAGAAAAAAAAAAGTAATTAAAAAAAATAGCGACGGATAGTACTCCGGGAGTGCCGGCAGAAGTGAAAACAGCAGCTTAGATTAGATTTTAATGTTGTAATCTCCATGATGCTCAACACGCGTACCATACTGGCCGCTTACAAAAAAAACGTACGTATTATCTATATTGACAGATCTTTAACAATGTCCCTGCTACTGTGCTGATGCCCTAGTACTTTTGCTCCACGACTCAACAAAAAAACACTTCAAAAATCGAACGTGATTCATTCGTATTTCAAAATAAGCTCTTAGAGGATCCTGACGGCCTGGTACTTATAAACTCTCCCTCCGTCTTAAGTCTGTCGCGAAATTATCATTTTTACCCATCCCAAAAAGCGCTGAGCGCCGCTAAAAAAAAATTCACTTCAAAAAAGTTTGCTGTTTCCACTATATATTTTTTGTACGTTTTCTAAATACGAAACCTAGATAGATCGATTTATTGCCCCCGACACCCCCTGTACACTAAATTTTCGAGCTTCAGATTATATAAGTACTAGCGACCCGCCCCGGCTTCGCACGGTACATTATGCATGTATTATACACATTTATATAAACCTTCCTCTTGATTCACTCTATCTATTAAAAAAAACGCATCAAAATTCGTTGCGTAGTTTTAAAGATTTAAGCATACATAGGGACATAGGGACATTAAGGTATCAGAGTAGATCATTATTACTGTTGGTACGGGTTTCCGAGCACGGACCAATGGGAACTCTGTCATTTAAAAGGCATTCATGAGACCGAGGTCATTATGAAGGGACTTTGGTACCGTATAATATATTAATAGGGGATGGGCGCAACAATGTATATCTATCCCCTAGCACAGCGTTTCCCAACCTTTTTCAGCCACGGAGCCCTAGGAAATCAGTTTTCACGGACCCCCTTAATAAAATAAACTGCAAAAAAATCGGATTAGGTATTTATTTTAGTTATTAAAATTACGAGACTTATTAGCATTTATGTATGGTTTAGAAATGACACCGCGGACCCCCAGGGGTCCGCGGACCACGCGTTGGGAAACACTGCCCTAGCACACCACGAGAATGTGCTAGCGGACAGTCCTCCACAGTTGCCAAACTATTGCCAGGTAGGAAGCAACATAGAATAGGCTTTGATCCGGGATACTAAGGATATGGGTATGATATATATCAGGGGTCGGATAAAAAGTGCGGATGTCGTAAAAATGACGTAATCTTGAACACAGGATGATGTTTGTATTTAAACTTCCGTGTGACATGTAGCAACAAGATTCGAGTAAAGAAGACATTTTACAGCGTTTTATAGACGTTAGTAAATATAAATTTTAGCTAAATATAACCGTGAACATACAATAGTTGTTTACAATAACGAAGTTAATTTATTGTTCATCTGATTGACAATGTGTCAGTAAAAAACGTACTTACTCATTTCAAGTGGCGATACCGTTTAATAAAGAGGTTGACAAATGATAAGTAATAATTGTTTACGAAAATCAAAAATACTATTTGAAATCATTCTGTAAGTGGTTTGACGTCATCCGTTACTTTTTGCCCGACACCTGGATGAGATTATCGAGCTATGGAGTGAGATATGCGGACACCTATCATTTCAATACCTAGGTATCTCAAAAACTTGAAGTTTTGTGGCTGGTGCCTCTGACCACAAAATTATTGTAATGTATGCTACCTAAATCAAACAATCTTATACAAAGTGAGCTTAATTTGTAATTATACCCTATTTTATATTAACAGCTAACGGTCAGTTTTGGTTCTGGTAACTTTTCAAATTCTTCTTCTCATCCTCACACAAGACTCTTCGTTTATATTTTTTACATTTAAATCTTAGGCGCAATATATTTTAAGTGTTGTTTTACAGATTATACACAAACGGAGGGCTGAAAGGGAACAAAGAAAAATGGCCAGTACTTTACGTTAGTACCATTTCAGTTTATTTTTTGCTCTCTACTATTCTCCCAAGCAAAATTGTAGACAGTAGGTATGAGGTCATTTTACATTGGTCACTTACGTTGACAGACAACAAAAAAGAAGACATACAAACATGAAACATAATTAAGTACAAAAGAAAAGATTTTTAGAGTCATTTGATTAGTTGTGCTATTAGCAACCTTCATACCAAATTTCAAATTTCTAAGACAGCTAAAAGTTCCCCATATTTTTTGGAAGCTGGGCAATTTCTATGGAGCCACCTTTGCCAATGACAGTATCTTTTGATCGAGGTGACTTCTAAGTCACCCCTCAAAAATCAACCCTCTAGGGTTGATTTTTTCACAGCTCTAAAAGACCGCAACTTGAGTATTTAGTACTTATCAATTTCAACTTTATACCTTTACGAAGTCCTAAGAAAAAGGGTCTTGCCAGACGTACACACAGCAAAGTGATCCTAGAAGGGTTTTTTTTCTTTTGAGGCATGGAACTCTAAAAATGAAACATGGTTTATATGCAAAATTAGCTACAAAACTATACTGACGAGCAAAAATAACGGGTTGCTTTTCATACAAATTTTATATTGAAAGTGGCAATTTATTTTTGCTCGTCAGTGTATGACACTTCTTTATAGAATTTACTTTTGAAACAGCAATTTTTCCTATCATAAAATTTCTAAAGATCTCGTTTGTTCACAGAGAAAATGTGAGTGGTATGATCCTCTTCCTTTTCCAAATCTGCTATAATATTTCCGTTTAGATTATAAAACTATTTCATGTCAATGAAAAAACCTTTGTTATCTATTTCACAGCACGTCGCTACATGGCACTTTTGGATCTGTTACTTAACATGTCAGAAGAAGGTCTGGTCACAGACGAGCAGATTTTGGACGAAGTGACCTCGATGATAGTAGCTAGCCAAGATACGTCAACTAAATTACTCAACACAATCCTATTGTTATTGGGGTCGTATCCTGATGTGCAAGAAAAGGTGTATCAAGAGTAAGTACATCGCTGCATTCGCTGCCCCCGAAGAATATATATTAAATATTATATATATCACAAACTCACAAGAATACCATTTATGTTGTTTAACTGGACCCAATCCTGTTTGTAGCTCTTACCTCCGGCGCCCATCTCTATAAATTTAGGGGTAATTGCTCTCAGGCCCCTGAACCACTTGCCCTGAGCTGTCTCACACATAGCCGGTGAATTAAAAGTGTTACAGTGGCCAGTTATATTATTATTATGTTATATTATATATTTAATATACATACTATAACGGAGTTATTTAAAAAATTAGAAGTTAGTGGAAATCGATCATCATCATCTAAGATGCGGGTGGTAGGGCCTTGTGCAAGGTCCGTCCGGATCGCTACCACCGTCTTACTCGCTATTCCTGCCGCTAAGAAGCAGTGCTTGCACTACTGTATTCCGGCGTGGAGAGTAAGAACGCTGGGGAAATTACGGGCACAAGAGGCATTACATCTAAGTTCTCTAGGTTGGCAACGCTTCTGCAATCCCTCCGGGGTTTCGGATGTCTATGGGCAGTGGTGATCGCTTAGCATCAGGTGACCCACTTGCTCGTTTGCCTTCCTATTCAAATAAAAAAAAAAATATATATATATATTATTATTATACTCAACACGTCGTTTGCACTATTTTCGGTGACTTGCACATACAATACGCACATTTAAATTACGACTGAGACAACGTGGCCGGCCGGGCGACGTGTTTACAAACTGAGGGGTTCCCGCGGGGAGCGGGACGGGCCTCGTAATCAGGCTTACCAAACTGAATAAACATTAAAAAAAAAGATTTATAAAGTTGATTATCAATTTATTCGCGCTTTTTCAAGGGTTAATATACGTATTGTATGCTTGTGTTATCATTTTATTCTACGATTTTTACGGTGCGAGTGGCGATAGTTGCATATCTTCTAACAGCCTTATTATCGGTATATTAGTTAACAGACACAGTTGTTAAGAAGTATGATTCATAAACGCTTGCTAGCAGTCTGTTTCTGTTAGTTGTTGAGCTGCTGATGTATGGATTAGACACGTTATGTTGGCCACCTTGACAAAACCATAGACCAAAAATGGCCTTGTAGTGAATTAAAGACAAGAAATTGACAGCAGTGGCAGCGAATTAGCGGGAAACCGAAAACGGCTTTAGCCTAACACGACAGACAAGGCATTGTGGATCTAGTATCCTTTACCTGTCCCGGAGGGGATAAACTTTAAACAAAAAAAAACTGTCATGCGTATGGTTTTGCTCTTGCCAAAATCAGCTGTTCACATTTGTGGCGGTCATTTTGTGAGTTAGCAGAGAGATAAAGGAGGATCTACGGTCCGCTAACTTTCATGGACTGATTAGCGCTAACAGACGTTTATTAATCATGTTTTTTTGAATCGGTCCTATAGCGAGCCTATAACAAGCTTTTAATTTTTTATGAAGAAGGGGTCTCGTTAATATTGTGAAATTTGATTTATGATAATGTGATTTGTCTAGCGTTGCAGTGGAACAGTGGCAATGGTATTCGGCTTTAGCTTTGTTTCAGTTAGTGAGTTGAAATTGGCAGAGTCTCTAAGAAGGTCTGGAACAATGAGACTTGTTAGGTGCTTATTGCTTGATTCTTGTTCTTGATCATCATCTTCATCATTATTATTGTTTTCGGACTTCTTTGCAGAAGTCAGGGGCTTGTGAAGGTCTTGATAGTGGCTTGAAACATCGCCTGCCTTGCAGGGGCTGATCGGGTCGTCGTGTGATGCCTTGCTGGTTGGCGGCGGCGGCTGGGTGTCTGTCTGAAGCCTCGCGTGCTTCTTGAATTTTAGATTAACTATGTAAGAAATAGACGTCATATTTGTATTTTGGAGTTTATAGCTCTGCGGAGGAAGCTCTGGCTTCCATTGTTATGGTCCGTGATATTTTCGGACAAACTGGATCAAAGATACAGACGGTCAGAAAATATAATTGTTGATTGTCATCTTCTTTATATTATTTGTTTCCGTTTGCAGTATTTCTTTAACGTTGTATTTCTCGCCATTTGTCTTCGCGTTCGTGATGTTTGCATGAATCTGTTCAGAAGTGTGCGCAGCTCTGTTTTTTAATGCACATTTGGTGTTGGAGTCTGCTTCGCTCTGACCGTGACCTGTTCCAGGGGGTCTGTGGGTAATATTTGATTGGGGTTTCGCGGGTTACTTAAATAATATCTTTTCATCTGACAGTTTCTGTGGTCAGGATAGAGATGGATTCATTTTTGCTTTGTATCTTTTTGCAGCTGCGAAACTTCAGTTGGATATCATGTACGGATTTTTCGGGGCAGGCCGAGGCCGGAGTGAGGCGGATTCTATACGTTGCACCATTGAACGTGCATTGGAATGCAGAGTTGTGTGCACTCCTGTGCAGATTTCGCACAATTGTTGTGAGCGCGAGGGTGGGTGGCGAGAGACGTGACGCCAGAGAAATGCTGCAAAGAAATGCTGCAATGTGAAAGAGTCGATAATTGGTGGAAAGTGGATTGAACATATAGATGGTCGGGGGGTATCGTGGACTAGGATAATTGTGTTTTCGATTAAGCACTGAGTCAATCAATCCAGGGATTGGGAGGCGTGCAAGGTTCCACACAGACACCTGAATCTTTGGTCGGCCCGGGCCCTGCTCTTGGGACAAAATTGCCAATGTTGTGCGTCCGACTGTTGCCAACTGGCAGGGCAGTGTACGGCGGCCTGATAGGCCTTTGTGGGGCGGGTGATGTTTCAAGCTGAGCAGTTTGTGATTTTTGTGAGTCCTTGACTTATGTGAGGAGCTCTGGGGTCGGTAGTGATGATGATTAGGAGTGGGAATCAGGTGGTAAGTGCCTAATGAGTTTTATTGTTTTTTTAGAGATTCTGTTGATTTTGACCCAATGGTTGAAGTGGGGCTGGAGTAGATTGCCGTGTTGTTGTTTCGTTGCAATGACAGATAAATTATACAGATTATCAGTATAAACATAGTTACATTGCCGCATGCGGGGAACTCCCGATGTTTTACGCTCATTTATCGGCCTTTTTCAAGTAATATACCTAAGTTAGGTAGTCGTTTTACAGATGTAAAAAACTAAAATCATTTTATAAACAATTGTGAAATTTCAGAGTAAGGTCTGTACTGGGGAGTAACGCTGATCTGTGTAAAGAGGACGCCCCAAAGCTGGTGTATACTGAAGCCGTCATCAAAGAGGCGCTTCGCCTCAACCCTGTCGTTCCTATCATCGCACGGCAATTAGATAAGGACCTGAAACTCAGTTAGTAGATTGTCTCTTTCTTTCAATATTAAATACTATAACGAAGATTATATAAGACGAAAGAACCAAACGACACCAACCGTTCTAAAATACAGAAGAGAGGACATCCCTGATATCACAAAGGACGAGGTAATTTGGGCTCTTTCCAGAACTAAGAAGGAGAAAGCTGGTGGCGAAGATGGCATATTTACTCCCCGAAATGTTACTGGAAGGCGACGACACGCTTATTGAGGCCTTAGTCACTCTTTTTAATAAATGTCTCCAGTCGGGACAAATACCAGACGACTGGGATAGCGCCATAGTGATAATACTGTTTAAAAATGGTTCGTAATGTAACACAGTCATTTTCTGTTAGTATCTCTATTAGGACAACTTGCTTAAAATCGACGTTAGGTCATTGTGATTTGGGATGCATAATCTAGTACCAACAAAAAATATTTAACAAATTTTTTAATCTTTAATTTCAGTAGATAGCTCCTATTTGTCCAATTGTTCCGTTGTTTGTTTTTTTACTAAGTAGGTAGGTATATGTATGTGTGATCAACCAGTTGGTACGATAGGTGTTGGCGACTGGCTGGATTACAGCCTCCTTCTACCTTATATTTATTATTCTTTTTGTTCTATTCTTAAAAACGCCTTCACTGACAATGACATGGACTTTTTTACCAGTTGCGCTGTCAGTTTGTAGCGGTACACTGCTGTTAGGCTCCTAGTTGTATGTTAGTGTGTTTAGTTTATGTGATTAAACCCCTGTTATCCACCAAGCGTGACTTTAAATTCAATAGTCAACAATAGGAATAAGTGGCTACATGGAGTTCCATTCTGTACAACTGGTTGATCGGCAGTTGTTCTTCCACTGTGTATACAAGTTCTGTGGTTTCTGTATAGTCCCCGGCCGTTACGAAGTCAATCCTGACACATTGCACAACTATGAAGTTCCTGATTATTGTTAATGTCAACCCTCTGTCAACCACAGGCGAAAAACGCTAGACTTGCTTGTTGCGTGTGATAGAATAGTGAGTGGCAATAATACCACACAATATATTATATCGATTCACGCGTTGAAAAGTTCGTATAGCAAAAATTTTATCTATGATTATGTGCATTCATAAAATTAAATTTACTGATTGTAAAAGTACTTATATTCTATTTCATTTACACTAGTATTATAAAAAGGAAGGATTCGAATAAATGCGTAGGTATGTTTATTTATTTGGCAACTTCTAAGAACTTAGAACAAAACCTTTTAATTATAAATAGGTATTTCTTCACTTTCTTTCGTATTTTCGTACAACTGATAAATATTTTTTTATTATAGCTGTAGAAAACTGAATTTAAGCCGACTCACGCTTGACTCAATTTTTATCGATACAATGATCGAACGTGTAACAAACAACCCTAGAGGATGTGTCAGGATTTACTTCATAGCGGCCGGGGACTATAGTAAATGTAGACTATTTGTATTGTAGTGTATTTTGACAAACAAAGCAAATTACGTTGCGAACAATTTTGTAGTCAAAATTATATAATGGTATAACAAGAAAAAATAGGTACCTCCAAATATGGCCTATGTTCAGCAGTAGACGTCTTTCGGCCGATATGATGATGAAGAAAATATACCTACTTAAACTTTCGGGACGTTGGCGCTAAGCACCTTAAATCAAAAACTATATCGACACCTACTTCTCAGTTCGTAATACTTATAGAGAACTACACCCTCCCGGCGGGCAGCGGCTGCGTTGTGACTATCTGGGGCATCCACCGCCTGCCCATCTGGGGCCCCGACCGCATGGAGTTCCGGCCCGAGCGCTGGCTGGACCCCGCCTCGCTGCCGCAGAGCCCGGGCGCGTACTGCGCGTTCAGTGTCGGCAGGAGAAACTGCATAGGTACTCGTAGGTAGGCCAAACCTTGGCTAATCGGTGATATGATATGAAGTGATTTGGTGATAGTTACTTTATGTACATATTTTATTGAATCAGGCGTTGCTTTGCGGTGGTCCATTATAATGAACACAAAATATTTACCTTGCTTCTCCACTACCACTACTAGTTACTTTATGGTCGAATAGTGGAAAACTTTACGACTTGTAACAATTGCCAGTAGGTGGTGGCACTGTCATTCAACATCCTATCGTGCAGCAAGTATCCAAACGCATCCGTCAAAATTCAAGAAATAAAACTAAACTTATGAATGAATGAAACGTTTATTCACAAAAACATTATGGTAGAGTAGGTCTTATACATATTGCAATAATGGTATTTCCCATAATATGTATGTTTAGCCAAGGCAGGCATGTGAAAAGTAATTTCAGTGATTAAATAACTCACTGGTCTAAAAGTTAAATAGTTAACATTATTGAATAAACACAAAATATTTACCTTGCTACTCCGCTACTTATATTTTGTGTTCATTGAAATGGACCTCCGCAAAGTAACGCCTGATTCAATAAAATATTATTGAATACTAAAAAACAGTTACATGTGTTACGTTTCAATTACATTGGTATATAGATTACAATTAGTTACATGAAATTATACAATAAAATGATCAATAAAATACAAAATAATCAATAGAAATAAAATTAAAATAATCAATACAATTTCTTAAAATTATGTCCGTTTGTAAATTAAGTTCCCATGTCAAACCTTAGAATTTATAGGAAATATCAAATGAATCAAGAAATTTTTATTTCTTAATTTTTATGTTTACTTTTACGGTTTTACCGTTAGAAATTTAATTTCTAAACGACACTGAAAATTAGAACACATAGAAAAATCCGAAAAGTAAACGCTTACTCACCTGCTATGGGTGGTGTAGGGGTATAGCACGCGTCACGGAATGACGAGGACCCGGGTTCGATTCCCGGCCATAGCTTTACTTTTCGGATTTTTCTATGTGTTCTAATTTTCAGTGTCGTTTAGAAACTTAGAATTTATGCATTAAAAAATCGTTTATGCTGCAAAAGCAATTGTCACTTAATAATTTGTACAATTTTATTTTAAATTCATAATTAGATAGTGACTTTAGTGTAGCTGGTATTTTATTAAACAGTTGTATATACATGTTGTGTGCGCTTTTTTTCCTTAGTACCAGCTTACTAATAGTAGGTAATTCAAGCTTATAGCGCCTTTGTGGCCTAGTTGTTTCTTTGTCTGCGAGAGTTAACAGTTCTGGATGAAGTTTCACAAAAACAGCAATTTCGTAAATATACAGGCAGGGCAACGACAGCAAATTATGCTTAACAAATTAAAGGCTTGCAAGCAGGCTTGCAAGACTCTCTTCTACCTTTTTAATTCCACAAAGAGCCCTGATGCATTTCTTTTGAACAACAAAGGCACGGTCGGCGTTAACAGAATCGCCCCACATGATTATACCGTACCTCAGGATAGACATAACGTAGCCGTGGTAAGTCAATAAGGCCGTTTTGAACGATATCGTCTGTCTGAGGCGCCAGAGTGCAAAAACAAATTTATTAATTTTCTTGCAAAATATGTCATATTGTCAAAAATCCAGGAGGAGGTATGTCAGGATCTTAACAAGTGGAATAAAGTAGTCTCTGCCTACCCCTGTGGGAAAGAGGCGTGACGGCACGTGACGGTATATATGTATGTATATGTATGTCAAAAATCCTAACTATCACCGATTAACCAAGGTTTGTCCTACAGTTACAAATGTATTTGCAGACTATTAGAAGTGCACTTGAAATTAATAATCCAAGGTTGCTATTATAATAAGTACATGTGTTTTATAACGCCATCTGTTGAATGGATCAAAAACTAACTATTACGCTTGCTAATAGAAATAAACAATTGTAGGTAATGCAACAAAATGGCGTATAGAGTTGCGACTATTCGTAACAGATAGCGCTCGAAATATTATAAACGGGATGTGAACCGCGATTACCTTTATCATGATCATGATGCATGCAACTGTGTCGAAATATCGGGTGCTCAATAAAGGTAATCGCGGTTCACATCCCGTTTATAATGTTTCGAATGAACTTAACCCTGAATCATTGAAAACTCTTACAGATAGCGCTGTCGTATACAATATACGGCTTTCTTATTCCCGATTATAAGTCATACGAACCAAATGGTAGTCAAATTGATTCCGATTCTTAAATTAAAATATTTTCGTTACAGGAAAAGCCTACGGTATTATGATATTGAAGACTATTCTAGTTCACCTTGTACGAAAGTTTCGTATAACAGCGGACTATAGTAAAGTAAAATTTACCTACAACATTATGGCACATTTTGTGGAGGGGCATCACATCTCTTTGGAACCAAGGAAATAGTTGTAAATAAACGAAATCTTAGTAAGTTAGTAACCTATTTCTAATCGATGCGTTAAATGAACGTAAGGCGGAGATAAATCGCACCTCTATTGCAACAACGTCGTAATCGTAAAATGCAAATTTCAACTTTTCGAGGTAAACGCATAAACATTTTTTTTCTCGTTATTCAGTCATTTATAACCTAATTATTATCTTGTTAGGTGATCCCAGACATTTTATTTTATAAAAACGTTCTCGAGTAACTATAATTATGTAGGTAATAGTTATTTGTTATACAAGGGGGAAAGTTGTATTTTACCTGCGAGTGGTCATTTGAAACACACGAGGCGTAAAATAACTTTTCACCCGTGTATAACACAAAACTTTTCACCTCACTACAGTGAGGAAAATAAGAAAAAGGGTTTGTACTATCACTCATTTTTAATAACAAAATAACTAGAAAAACATGCGAATATTTAACGTTGACGGCTTAATTGAATAGTTTTGACTTAAATTTTTAATAATTATTTAAAAGTAAGAAAACATCGACTCGAGAAGCATAAGGTCTGATGTGTGATTTCTTAACTTTTCAGGAGAGCAGAAATAAAATTGATAAATTAATCGGCTTATAATTATTGAAGTATTATAGTTAGGATCACGAAACTTTTTGCATCTTAAGAAGATTACTTACTTGTACCTATATTTTCATATATTTAATTTTCTTTTTCGGTTTAAATAATATCGATACAACATTTTATTTATGAAAACAGCTACTTCCGACTCTATGCTTCATACGTTATGCTATTGAACTTTTTGAAGGCATGTTCTATTTGCACTTAACTACTCATATTATTCTCAAAAGTTGACGTTATTACAGGCATAAGGTCTCAACCTAATATACGAATTAGGTACTGTAAAAAATTAAACAGCTAAAAATATTTGAAGCATTACGTCGTATCTAGTGATACGTACCTGTCACGAATAAATCTCGACTCGAGTGGCATAAGGTCTGATGTGAAAATCAGATCAAATTGACTTATTTAAATTACGTTTATAATGCGCTCTTTCTCTGTCTATTGTCTCTTTCCGTTGAGGAGATATTTAAATGCATAAGGTCTGATCTGACGACTTTTAGAAATTATAGAGACGCATCAGGACTAATTTTGACTTACTTACACCTTTATGCGTGGACTTCTCCAAGTTTTTTGTTTTGAAGCATAAACCTTGAAGTTGAAATACGCATAAAGGTGTAAGTAAGTCAAAATTAGTCCTGATGCGTCTCTATAATTTCTAAAAGTCGTCAGATCAGACCTTATGCATTTAAATATCTCCTCAACGGAAAGAGACAATAGACAGAGAAAGAGCGCATTATAAACGTAATTTAAATAAGTCAATTTGATCTGATTTTCACATCAGACCTTATGCCACTCGAGTCGAGATTTATTCGTGACAGGTACGTATCACTAGATACGACGTAATGCTTCAAATATTTTTAGCTGTTTAATTTTTTACAGTACCTAATTCGTATATTAGGTTGAGACCTTATGCCTGTAATAACGTCAACTTTTGAGAATAATATGAGTAGTTAAGTGCAAATAGAACATGCCTTCAAAAAGTTCAATAGCATAACGTATGAAGCATAGAGTCGGAAGTAGCTGTTTTCATAAATAAAATGTTGTATCGATATTATTTAAACCGAAAAAGAAAATTAAATATATGAAAATATAGGTACAAGTAAGTAATCTTCTTAAGATGCAAAAAGTTTCGTGATCCTAACTATAATACTTCAATAATTATAAGCCGATTAATTTATCAATTTTATTTCTGCTCTCCTGAAAAGTTAAGAAATCACACATCAGACCTTATGCTTCTCGAGTCGATGTTTTCTTACTTTTAAATAATTATTAAAAATTTAAGTCAAAACTATTCAATTAAGCCGTCAACGTTAAATATTCGCATGTTTTTCTAGTTATTTTGTTATTAAAAATGAGTGATAGTACAAACCCTTTTTCTTATTTTCCTCACTGTAGTGAGGTGAAAAGTTTTGTGTTATACACGGGTGAAAAGTTATTTTACGCCTCGTGTGTTTCAAATGACCACTCGCAGGTAAAATACAACTTTCCCCCTTGTATAACAAATAACTATTACCTACATAATTATAGTTACTCGAGAACGTTTTTATAAAATAAAATGTCTGGGATCACCTAACAAGATAATAATTAGGTTATAAATGACTGAATAACGAGAAAAAAAATGTTTATGCGTTTACCTCGAAAAGTTGAAATTTGCATTTTACGATTACGACGTTGTTGCAATAGAGGTGCGATTTATCTCCGCCTTACGTTCATTTAACGCATCGATTAGAAATAGGTTACTAACTTACTAAGATTTCGTTTATTTACAACTATTTCCTTGGTTCCAAAGAGATGTGATGCCCCTCCACAAAATGTGCCATAATGTTGTAGGTAAATTTTACTTTACTATAGTCCGCTGTTATACGAAACTTTCGTACAAGGTGAACTAGAATAGTCTTCAATATCATAATACCGTAGGCTTTTCCTGTAACGAAAATATTTTAATTTAAGAATCGGAATCAATTTGACTACCATTTGGTTCGTATGACTTATAATCGGGAATAAGAAAGCCGTATATTGTATACGACAGCGCTATCTGTAAGAGTTTTCAATGATTCAGGGTTAAGTTCATTCGAAACATTATAAACGGGATGTGAACCGCGATTACCTTTATTGAGCACCCGATATTTCGACACAGTTGCATGCATCATGATCATGATAAAGGTAATCGCGGTTCACATCCCGTTTATAATATTTCGAGCGCTATCTGTTACGAATAGTCGCAACTCTATACGCCATTTTGTTGCATTACCTACAATTGTTTATTTCTATTAGCAAGCGTAATAGTTAGTTTTTGATCCATTCAACAGATGGCGTTATAAAACACATGTACTTATTATAATAGCAACCTTGGATTATTAATTTCAAGTGCACTTCTAATAGTCTGCAAATACATTTGTAACTGTAGGACAAACCTTGGTTAATCGGTGATAGTTAGGATTTTTGACATACATATACATACATATATACCGTCACGTGCCGTCACGCCTCTTTCCCACAGGGGTAGGCAGAGACTACTTTATTCCACTTGTTAAGATCCTGACATACCTCCTCCTGGATTTTTGACAATATGACATATTTTGCAAGAAAATTAATAAATTTGTTTTTGCACTCTGGCGCCTCAGACAGACGATATCGTTCAAAACGGCCTTATTGACTTACCACGGCTACGTTATGTCTATCCTGAGGTACGGTATAATCATGTGGGGCGATTCTGTTAACGCCGACCGTGCCTTTGTTGTTCAAAAGAAATGCATCAGGGCTCTTTGTGGAATTAAAAAGGTAGAAGAGAGTCTTGCAAGCCTGCTTGCAAGCCTTTAATTTGTTAAGCATAATTTGCTGTCGTTGCCCTGCCTGTATATTTACGAAATTGCTGTTTTTGTGAAACTTCATCCAGAACTGTTAACTCTCGCAGACAAAGAAACAACTAGGCCACAAAGGCGCTATAAGCTTGAATTACCTACTATTAGTAAGCTGGTACTAAGGAAAAAAAGCGCACACAACATGTATATACAACTGTTTAATAAAATACCAGCTACACTAAAGTCACTATCTAATTATGAATTTAAAATAAAATTGTACAAATTATTAAGTGACAATTGCTTTTGCAGCATAAACGATTTTTTAATGCATAAATTCTAAGTTTCTAAACGACACTGAAAATTAGAACACATAGAAAAATCCGAAAAGTAAAGCTATGGCCGGGAATCGAACCCGGGTCCTCGTCATTCCGTGACGCGTGCTATACCCCTACACCACCCATAGCAGGTGAGTAAGCGTTTACTTTTCGGATTTTTCTATGTGTTCTAATTTTCAGTGTCGTTTAGAAATTAAATTTCTAACGGTAAAACCGTAAAAGTAAACATAAAAATTAAGAAATAAAAATTTCTTGATTCATTTGATATTTCCTATAAATTCTAAGGTTTGACATGGGAACTTAATTTACAAACGGACATAATTTTAAGAAATTGTATTGATTATTTTAATTTTATTTCTATTGATTATTTTGTATTTTATTGATCATTTTATTGTATAATTTCATGTAACTAATTGTAATCTATATACCAATGTAATTGAAACGTAACACATGTAACTGTTTTTTAGTATTCAATAATATTTTATTGAATCAGGCGTTACTTTGCGGAGGTCCATTTCAATGAACACAAAATATAAGTAGCGGAGTAGCAAGGTAAATATTTTGTGTTTATTCAATAATGTTAACTATTTAACTTTTAGACCAGTGAGTTATTTAATCACTGAAATTACTTTTCACATGCCTGCCTTGGCTAAACATACATATTATGGGAAATACCATTATTGCAATATGTATAAGACCTACTCTAGCATAATGTTTTTGTGAATAAACGTTTCATTCATTCATAAGTTTAGTTTTATTTCTTGAATTTTGACGGATGCGTTTGGATACTTGCTGCACGATAGGATGTTGAATGACAGTGCCACCACCTACTGGCAATTGTTACAAGTCGTAAAGTTTTCCACTATTCGACCATAAAGTAACTAGTAGTGGTAGTGGAGAAGCAAGGTAAATATTTTGTGTTCATTATAATGGACCACCGCAAAGCAACGCCTGATTCAATAAAATATGTACATAAAGTAACTATCACCAAATCACTTCATATCATATCACCGATTAGCCAAGGTTTGGCCTACCTACGAGTACCTATGCAGTTTCTCCTGCCGACACTGAACGCGCAGTACGCGCCCGGGCTCTGCGGCAGCGAGGCGGGGTCCAGCCAGCGCTCGGGCCGGAACTCCATGCGGTCGGGGCCCCAGATGGGCAGGCGGTGGATGCCCCAGATAGTCACAACGCAGCCGCTGCCCGCCGGGAGGGTGTAGTTCTCTATAAGTATTACGAACTGAGAAGTAGGTGTCGATATAGTTTTTGATTTAAGGTGCTTAGCGCCAACGTCCCGAAAGTTTAAGTAGGTATATTTTCTTCATCATCATATCGGCCGAAAGACGTCTACTGCTGAACATAGGCCATATTTGGAGGTACCTATTTTTTCTTGTTATACCATTATATAATTTTGACTACAAAATTGTTCGCAACGTAATTTGCTTTGTTTGTCAAAATACACTACAATACAAATAGTCTACATTTACTATAGTCCCCGGCCGCTATGAAGTAAATCCTGACACATCCTCTAGGGTTGTTTGTTACACGTTCGATCATTGTATCGATAAAAATTGAGTCAAGCGTGAGTCGGCTTAAATTCAGTTTTCTACAGCTATAATAAAAAAATATTTATCAGTTGTACGAAAATACGAAAGAAAGTGAAGAAATACCTATTTATAATTAAAAGGTTTTGTTCTAAGTTCTTAGAAGTTGCCAAATAAATAAACATACCTACGCATTTATTCGAATCAATTCAATAACCTTCTTATAGTTAGTTTTGTGAAAGGTTCTATTATTTGATGACTGCACACGGGACAAACAGAGACTCAGCAAGACCATCGCATGATCAGTTACTGTAGAATCAATTACAAAACTTTTCGCGGGGAAAACTGTCTTGAGCATAACGTGATCGAGGCAGTTAGACAGTCGGGTGGGGTACCCATGACCCGGTAGCATGCCCAGCTCAGCACATAAATTTAGGTACGGCGCACTAAGTCTATCACTACTACTCGGCTTGATGTCTATATTTATGTCCCCAACAATGATTAAATTATTCTTATCACTTATGGGACGAATGATATTATCCAGTGAATTCAAGAAACTATCAATACATTGAATAGATGGGGAACGGTAAATGGCTAAAATGAATATATCAGGTAAAATTTTTATTAAAAGGAAATTAGCTCCTATCGGCTCAAGTTCAATAACCGAGCATTGAATATGTTTTTTTACATAAATAACAATGCCGTCGTTTTGAGAAAATGAATACTTTGTCCAAATTAAATGTTTATTTATCATCTTTAACCCAAAATAGTTTAATATTCACGAAAATATTCTTTGTTCCTATACATAACTGAACTATTTGCAGAGATTAAAAAAAGTTTATATTACCGCACTCGTTGCTCGTAATAATATTACGGCTGAATTATGAGCTTAAATGCGGTGCAATAAGACTCAATTTACGAGCAACTGTGTTGAAAAAAATATTTACTTTGTGAATCTAGGCAGCTGCGACCATGTTCAACGCTATCCCGCGGGAACTATGCAATTTTAAGTAGGTAGCCTATAACGTGGCCGGTAATTTTCTCAACAGATTAGTAAAGTTTGCATCAAAATCCGTTCAGCCATTTTCACGTGATGCGCTCGCAAATATACACGTGCTCTGTAATTGGTTCTAAGTATCCCCAGAAAATATCTTCCATGTACAGACTTTGGACCCTCTTTAGCTTCATTATAATATGTATGTATGTATAGATATAAACCACTCTTGAAACATTTTATCTACTGAAAAAGTACCGCATCAAATCCGTTGCTTTAGTTTTAAACATCAAGCATACCTAACTACATAGGGACAGACAGACAGCGGAAAGCGACTTTGTTTTATACTATGTAGTGATTACAAAAATCTTATTGTCAGTCCTGTTAGAAAAGTACACGCGCCTCCATACTATCTCGGTTGGCTCGTTTTTCAGCTGCGAGTACTCGGTCCTGTTTAAAAATATTACGTCAATAGATTGAGATTTCAAACATTACTGTGTCAAAATAAAATGTATTTTTAATCAAATAGCACTAAGGAATAATATTGATATCAACTTCGAAGTAAATCGCCCCCAAAATAGCTTACTACCCCTTTTAAACACTGTTAGGGGATGAATATCAAGAAAACTACGAAACAAGTTTAGTGTTCCATCAATTCTGTTAAAGAATGTTTATGCAAAATTTGAAGTAGATCGAACCAAGGAATCACGTCGTCCCATACAAACTTTGCTCCCCTTTTTCACCCCCGTAGAGGTAGAATTTCGACAGAGGCGTCTTTACTATGGTGCAGGGTGTGCCGGGTCTAAGGGGGCGCCGAGCGCCCTCTAATGCGACACCTCCAAAGATGCGTCGCTCGCGGCGCCGGCGCTCTCAAAAACCCTGTGCCCGTGTTACGGCGCCAGGGTACTTCAAAAAAAGGAAATCTTTTGAAATACTCCTGGTACACGCGAGCGAAGCCGCGGGCAAAAGCTAGTATAGACTATTTTCTTATTTTTTTAAATATATTGTAGGGATATGATACGAAGTAGTAGAAGGTACATAACTATAATCACACTTTCAATTATACTCACGTGTGTTGCCTCTAATCAATTTGTGACAGTGCCCTATAATAGGTATAGCTCCCTTAAATGATGGAACCCGGGCAGCCAGAGCCAGCTGCCTTCGCTTTTCCTTCGGTGCATAAAATTTCAAAAAGTATAAACCCCACGATACAACTACAAGAAGAAGAATAAAGTACAACATTTTTGCAGAGACTTCCGAAACAAACAGAAGCCTGAAAATATTTTTCGTTGTTTATATAGACAAACGCAACTAGGTATTTAATAATACTGGCACTAACGCAGGTCAAATCGTCTGATACCTAATGCCATTCTCTGGCAAATACGGCAAAACAAGGTTCGGCAATAAGGTACAGTACAGTCGAGTTCATAATTATATGAGCATTTTCAAAAAAGGCTTCAAAAATATATGACAGTCATAGAATTTAATTCCGGACCCATCTACGCAGGGTTTTGCAGACAAACTCCAGGCGCAACGGCTTTCACATCGCAGTTTCATATCGATGTATGAATTTATATATAGACTTGTTATACAGGGTGTTTGGTAGCCAGGTGCAAAGCTTTAAGGGGGTGATAGCCGAGGTATTTTTGAACATTTTGAGCCATACATGTCTTAGCCAAAATTTTATATTTTTTTTAAATTGAAAATTTAGAAATTTTACAAAAATACCCAGAATTTGATAAAAACGAGTCAATGAGCATTAATTTGTAAACAAAATCTTTTATTTCGGATAGTTTAATGTGTATTGGACCAAATGAAATAATTTTGAGGTGTCTCTCTTGCCACAGAAACAAAATGGAAGCATTCGAAATTACTAAAAATGTCTTATTTTGGAACAGAGTAATTTTTCAGTGCCATAAAAAAATTAAAAAAAAAATCCTGGAAATGTTCAAACACTTTTAAAAACATGCCTGTTTATTGCTCTTTCTTTTATGGTATCACTCATTCACATCGCTTGCTAAATCTGAGATAAAAAGTAAAAACCAAACTCGGGGAGCACTTGCTAAGAATGCACTAGTATTGAAATTTCTAGTAAAAAAGTCCTCCGGTCGTCCTGAAACCCAGATAGACCGACGCAGAAAAATTTGCTGATTCCGATGGTATATATAACTCAATTTGGCTCAAAGTGTCGCTTTAGTATCTTTACCTCCGAGGCGACGATAAGTTCAACGACATGGTCAACAAGTTCAGCAGGCTAATGCAATAGATCCTGATTGTTTTTTGGAGAGGAGGCTAAGATCCGGCAGACTGCCCAGATTGCCATTACATTTAAAAGACTTTGTTCTGAGTTAATAAGTTGTTATGTTAGCTAGGGTAAATGAGGTGTTGTCTAACTTATCGGGGGATGTTTGGGGTAAGTTTATATTCTGTTTATTTTGCATGCTCTGTGGCTTTTAGGGTGCGACCAAACCGCCGCGTATACGCAGTGACGTGTCGTATGCGTCACGTTTTCTCGCCGTTTCTTCATACAGTTTGTTGCGATTCCGTAACGTCACCGTTTTTTAAGCGGCGGTGTGGTCGCACCCTTATCATGTCGTACTATACGCCTCTATAGACTACAGTCTGTTTCAATAAGGAAGGATTGTATGTGACATTAACATTGACAAATGTAGAGGTGAGGCTTCCTTATGTGTGACACCTTTCAAACAGACCGTAGATGTCATACACACACGTTTGATAACAAATTAAACTACAAATAAATATTTAACAGTGTTTTATATAAATTACCCACACCAAATATCATACAACTTGACCAACCAACACTTTTTGACGAAAAACTATGATGATGATGAAACGATTTTGCTGATTCTTGCCACTTGAAAGCAGGTGAAGCTCGATCGGTGATGATCACCCAAACTATGGGTTGGGTGAGGTTGCGGCGGGCGACTCGATATTGCAAGTCACCGCCAACTGGCCGACGAACAAAAAGTGACTAGACACTGCAGTGTCTCAACAAAGCACGGAATTTAATCAGTTAGTTACGGAGTTGAATACAAATGCAATGTGAAAGTAGGTTTTTTAATGAGTACTATGTTTGTTTATGGTTGTCAATTCCTGGGTGATAGAAACGTGTCGGATGGAGCTCGGTCGAGCTCCTGACCCTTGATTAAATAAAACTGTGTTCCTCATTTCACATGCAAGAATATAGAAAATTACAAACATACTTTATAGTAACATAATTTATAACATCATTAAATTGCTAAAGTAAAGCCATAAAAATACAACCGCCAACTCATAGGGAGGCTGGAGTAGAGAGAGAACAGATCATAGACAAAAACAATTTTTTTTTTCTCAAATTATAACAATAAAGTGTTTTCACGCTGTCTTATATTTTTTATATGTTCAGTCTTGTCCTGAACATATATTATATTCCGTTCGATTCGATCCTAAAAAGTTAAGTAAAAAAATTCATTGCCCTTTGAGTTACATTCATAATTTCGCATCTGAATTGCAACAACGACGTAGGCTAACCTAACTGCAAAATTTTCCAAAAATGACTTAATGATAGGGAGCGGTCAAAAATCTGGGTCCATAATTTGTCCCATAAAATTTTTGGTCATAATTTTGTAATCCATAACGTTTTTTGTCATAAATTACGTCATAAAGTGAAGTTAATCGTACTATTATCATTGGTCATAATTATTTGGAGTCATAATGTTTATTAACATAACAATCGATCCCGGGATCCCGGTATTGAAGTAGGTATTAAGTTTTTTTTTTCAACAGAGTCAATTATCAATTTTTCTCAATCTTTTCGATGAAAAAATCAATCAAAAGTACAGTTTTTAGTTAAAAAACATATTAAAATACAACAATTTTAACAAAACTAACCAGTCAACATGTATGGTAAAAAGCATGCTTTTATTATTTTGAAAGTACTGTGTACAAAAAATTGTAACAAGATTACCAACATAACTAAGCATCATTAGTGTTATGTAACAAATTACAAATACAAACATAACATTACCTCACCTCACCTCTCGTCTCGTTGGAATATAATAGCATTATTATTTATTATTATTAAACTAATAGTATTTTATGCAACAGTTGTATTAGAGGGGTCAAAAAAGGCGAGTGGTGTGGGTTACGATGTGAGCGTAGCGAAATAAATACTCCACGAGCTTCTTTTGACTTGCTAATACAACGTTGCATACAATATTTTTTTTACGACTAAGTAGATTACTAATTTAAAATAATACGTTCTTCAAAAATGAAGAAGTCCAGTGTTCCTCGCCATGAAATTCTCGAAGGCGTTTCATTGCCGCGATTTTTTAGGCAACAAATTTTCCATCACTTCCTGCCTGGGCCGCCGCGGATATTTCTTCCGGTGTTAACTTAATTTCGTTTTCATCGATGCTTTTTTATGATACGTTACAAAACTTTGTTAAAAGTATTGCAATCAAATAACAAACAAGACAAGAGCGGGAAACATGAAAACGACAAATGACAAAATTGGCAGTTTGTTTATAGTAAACTTTGTTTTTAATTACGTTTACTTTTTTATAGCCTTGCCTTCTTGGCGCATTTAGCCAAAACGTTTACAAACTTGCCAGTGACGTTATTAAAATATCTTGTTTATTATGTTGGCAGCTATGCATTTAGTTCAGAAAGTTTTAGTTTTATAAAAAACCGCATGAATTAAATAATTTGTTAAGTTGGTAGCCATGCATTTTCATCGTTAATTTAATGTTGATCGTGTAAAAGTTTACCTAGATCTGGCAGAGTAACGATGGAGCACTTTTAGAACCATAAGCCAACAAGTGCTTTTAGAGGGAATAGACAATATAGACTTATCCAAAGTCTTATTATGAGTGTTCTTACAGTGGTGCTCGTGATAACATAAATCACAGATAATACACATAGTACAGATAGTACAGGAGTAGGAAAAATCACATATCTTATTAAATGTAGGTTGTTTGTTATTTTTCACCTCACTAGCTCAGAAAGCACTTTTTGTTTGTTTGACACTATTGAGAAAATCGCTTTTTATCCACATGTGGAGAAAGAGTTTTGACCACAGATTAGAAAGATAATAGTACAGGGTTTAGACATTTGAAGGAAGCTTAAGGGATTTTTGACAGCTAATAAAACGTGAAACGTTAAAAGTGCTGAATTTTTAATATCACAATTAATGAATTGCATCGAGTAAAAAACACTAAATACAATCTCACAACTTTATTTTAATTTAACATTAACCTTCAATCTTGTTGTAAAAACGGATAAAATGTTCTGATAGTCCCAGTACTTAAGTCAATATGTGAACAAAACGCATTCGAAATATTTTTTTTTATAAAATTTATCCCTTGTAGGAGAGGTAAAGGAATTATTCTCCATTCGGCCATATTAAAGTTTGTAATGCCGGTTCACTGTTTGTGCTGACAGTAGCACTTGATGGTCCCAACGGAAGACCAACGCTGGCTGTAAGGCCAGCATTATGCTGAGGTGGAACCATTTCATGATTGTATATGCTGTTACTTCTTTTTTTCTTTAATTTATATCACGAATAAATCTCGACTCGAGTGGCATAAGGTCTGATGTGAAAATCAGATCAAATTGACTTATTTAAATTACGTTTATAATGCGCTCTTTCTCTGTCTATTGTCTCTTTCCGTTGAGGAGATATTTAAATGCATAAGGTCTGATCTGACGACTTTTAGAAATTATAGAGACGCATCAGGACTAATTTTGACTTACTTACACCTTTATGCGTGGACTTCTCCAAGTTTTTTGTTAAGCGTATTTCAACTTCAAGGTTTATGCTTCAAAATTTGTTTCCTTCATGTCTGGCGTTATGTCACTAAAAGCTTTCTGCTTTGCAAAGGTTGATACAGCAACAAATTTTGAAGCATAAACCTTGAAGTTGAAATACGCTTAACAAAAAACTTGGAGAAGTCCACGCATAAAGGTGTAAGTAAGTCAAAATTAGTCCTGATGCGTCTCTATAATTTCTAAAAGTCGTCAGATCAGACCTTATGCATTTAAATATCTCCTCAACGGAAAGAGACAATAGACAGAGAAAGAGCGCATTATAAACGTAATTTAAATAAGTCAATTTGATCTGATTTTCACATCAGACCTTATGCCACTCGAGTCGAGATTTATTCGTGATATAAATTAAAGAAAAAAAGAAGTAACAGCATATACAATCATGAAATGGTTCCACCTCAGCATAATGCTGGCCTTACAGCCAGCGTTGGTCTTCCGTTGGGACCATCAAGTGCTACTGTCAGCACAAACAGTGAACCGGCATTACAAACTTTAATATGGCCGAATGGAGAATAATTCCTTTACCTCTCCTACAAGGGATAAATTTTATAAAAAAAAATATTTCGAATGCGTTTTGTTCACATATTGACTTAAGTACTGGGACTATCAGAACATTTTATCCGTTTTTACAACAAGATTGAAGGTTAATGTTAAATTAAAATAAAGTTGTGAGATTGTATTTAGTGTTTTTTACTCGATGCAATTCATTAATTGTGATATTAAAAATTCAGCACTTTTAACGTTTCACGTTTTATTAGCTGTCAAAAATCCCTTAAGCTTCCTTCAAATGTCTAAACCCTGTACTATTATCTTTCTAATCTGTGGTCAAAACTCTTTCTCCACATGTGGATAAAAAGCGATTTTCTCAATAGTGTCAAACAAACAAAAAGTGCTTTCTGAGCTAGTGAGGTGAAAAATAACAAACAACCTACATTTAATAAGATATGTGATTTTTCCTACTCCTGTACTATCTGTACTATGTGTATTATCTGTGATTTATGTTATCACGAGCACCACTGTAAGAACACTCATAATAAGACTTTGGATAAGTCTATATTGTCTATTCCCTCTAAAAGCACTTGTTGGCTTATGGTTCTAAAAGTGCTCCATCGTTACTCTGCCAGATCTAGGTAAACTTTTACACGATCAACATTAAATTAACGATGAAAATGCATGGCTACCAACTTAACAAATTATTTAATTCATGCGGTTTTTTATAAAACTAAAACTTTCTGAACTAAATGCATAGCTGCCAACATAATAAACAAGATATTTTAATAACGTCACTGGCAAGTTTGTAAACGTTTTGGCTAAATGCGCCAAGAAGGCAAGGCTATAAAAAAGTAAACGTAATTAAAAACAAAGTTTACTATAAACAAACTGCCAATTTTGTCATTTGTCGTTTTCATGTTTCCCGCTCTTGTCTTGTTTGTTATTTGATTGCAATACTTTTAACAAAGTTTTGTAACGTATCATAAAAAAGCATCGATGAAAACGAAATTAAGTTAACACCGGAAGAAATATCCGCGGCGGCCCAGGCAGGAAGTGATGGAAAATTTGTTGCCTAAAAAATCGCGGCAATGAAACGCCTTCGAGAATTTCATGGCGAGGAACACTGGACTTCTTCATTTTTGAAGAACGTATTATTTTAAATTAGTAATCTACTTAGTCGTAAAAAAAATATTGTATGCAACGTTGTATTAGCAAGTCAAAAGAAGCTCGTGGAGTATTTATTTCGCTACGCTCACATCGTAACCCACACCACTCGCCTTTTTTGACCCCTCTAATACAACTGTTGCATAAAATACTATTAGTTTAATAATAATAAATAATAATGCTTTTATATTCCAACGAGACGAGAGGTGAGGTGAGGTAATGTTATGTTTGTATTTGTAATTTGTTACATAACACTAATGATGCTTAGTTATGTTGGTAATCTTGTTACAATTTTTTGTACACAGTACTTTCAAAATAATAAAAGCATGCTTTTTACCATACATGTTGACTGGTTAGTTTTGTTAAAATTGTTGTATTTTAATATGTTTTTTAACTAAAAACTGTACTTTTGATTGATTTTTTCATCGAAAAGATTGAGAAAAATTGATAATTGACTCTGTTGAAAAAAAAAACTTAATACCTACTTCAATACCGGGATCCCGGGATCGATTGTTATGTTAATAAACATTATGACTCCAAATAATTATGACCAATGATAATAGTACGATTAACTTCACTTTATGACGTAATTTATGACAAAAAACGTTATGGATTACAAAATTATGACCAAAAATTTTATGGGACAAATTATGGACCCAGATTTTTGACCGCTCCCTATCATTAAGTCATTTTTGGAAAATTTTGCAGTTAGGTTAGCCTACGTCGTTGTTGCAATTCAGATGCGAAATTATGAATGTAACTCAAAGGGCAATGAATTTTTTTACTTAACTTTTTAGGATCGAATCGAACGGAATATAATATATGTTCAGGACAAGACTGAACATATAAAAAATATAAGACAGCGTGAAAACACTTTATTGTTATAATTTGAGAAAAAAAAAATTGTTTTTGTCTATGATCTGTTCTCTCTCTACTCCAGCCTCCCTATGAGTTGGCGGTTGTATTTTTATGGCTTTACTTTAGCAATTTAATGATGTTATAAATTATGTTACTATAAAGTATGTTTGTAATTTTCTATATTCTTGCATGTGAAATGAGGAACACAGTTTTATTTAATCAAGGGTCAGGAGCTCGACCGAGCTCCATCCGACACGTTTCTATCACCCAGGAATTGACAACCATAAACAAACATAGTACTCATTAAAAAACCTACTTTCACATTGCATTTGTATTCAACTCCGTAACTAACTGATTAAATTCCGTGCTTTGTTGAGACACTGCAGTGTCTAGTCACTTTTTGTTCGTCGGCCAGTTGGCGGTGACTTGCAATATCGAGTCGCCCGCCGCAACCTCACCCAACCCATAGTTTGGGTGATCATCACCGATCGAGCTTCACCTGCTTTCAAGTGGCAAGAATCAGCAAAATCGTTTCATCATCATCATAGTTTTTCGTCAAAAAGTGTTGGTTGGTCAAGTTGTATGATATTTGGTGTGGGTAATTTATATAAAACACTGTTAAAT
This sequence comes from Pandemis heparana, assembly GCA_963854515.1. NCBI lineage: Eukaryota > Metazoa > Arthropoda > Insecta > Lepidoptera > Tortricidae > Pandemis > Pandemis heparana. Next base: position 4,794,168 of record OY978028.1, read on the forward strand.
ATTTATTTGTAGTTTAATTTGTTATCAAACGTGTGTGTATGACATCTACGGTCTGTTTGAAAGGTGTCACACATAAGGAAGCCTCACCTCTACATTTGTCAATGTTAATGTCACATACAATCCTTCCTTATTGAAACAGACTGTAGTCTATAGAGGCGTATAGTACGACATGATAAGGGTGCGACCACACCGCCGCTTAAAAAACGGTGACGTTACGGAATCGCAACAAACTGTATGAAGAAACGGCGAGAAAACGTGACGCATACGACACGTCACTGCGTATACGCGGCGGTTTGGTCGCACCCTAAAAGCCACAGAGCATGCAAAATAAACAGAATATAAACTTACCCCAAACATCCCCCGATAAGTTAGACAACACCTCATTTACCCTAGCTAACATAACAACTTATTAACTCAGAACAAAGTCTTTTAAATGTAATGGCAATCTGGGCAGTCTGCCGGATCTTAGCCTCCTCTCCAAAAAACAATCAGGATCTATTGCATTAGCCTGCTGAACTTGTTGACCATGTCGTTGAACTTATCGTCGCCTCGGAGGTAAAGATACTAAAGCGACACTTTGAGCCAAATTGAGTTATATATACCATCGGAATCAGCAAATTTTTCTGCGTCGGTCTATCTGGGTTTCAGGACGACCGGAGGACTTTTTTACTAGAAATTTCAATACTAGTGCATTCTTAGCAAGTGCTCCCCGAGTTTGGTTTTTACTTTTTATCTCAGATTTAGCAAGCGATGTGAATGAGTGATAAGTAGTGTATAATTGGGGGACCTGGATCAAACGAGATCCAGGATCCCCCAATCATACGTTATATTGATTACTGATCATGAATCAATACATTAATATATGTCAATCGAATTATCTGTTGAGCATATAATTACAGTACAATCCGATAATCAAATACTAGTTCAATCAAAAACTACTTCAATTAAATTCTATTTCTAATAGGTACACTCTGATATCGTTGGTTATGGAGCAAACATATATATTAAGTCACCATTTTTATACAATCATATTATCATTCAAATACTTACGATATTAAATTCTTTGTTAGCAATAGAGAAAATGCAAGCTAGTGCATTCGTGATAATGGCGTGTTGTTTGACGAATCATTGAGACGTAGTATAAACAACGGCTCAGGTGAGACCGAGTTTTTAAGCTGTCATCTTTCACTAGCGATGCTATAATATGAAACAGGGATTCAATTTTGTTATTTTTTTATTTAATCAATAATTCTTTGTTTATAAATTTATTGTAAGAAGAGAATACTTAATGTGAGGTTTCGATATGTTTCACTATAAATTGCTTAATATAATTCAATAATCTGATTTTGACGTACGAAACGGGTAAGATATTAAATAGGTAATATGTTATCATTATTGTGTAACATCAGTGATGCATATTTCATGAGAAACCGTTGCCCATTCTACTAGGTATTCAATTTGGATTGAAAGCTCAATCAGAAAAGTATCCAGCCTACCCTAGAGCAGAATCCGCTGCACACCACTGTGCAACAGACCTACCTCGCTCACCAGTTACTATGCTGACTATGTTATATTACGTGTCTTACGCAGAAACTTATTTATTTTATTTGATTCTTGAATAGTAATTTAATTACGTAATTCTAAATTGAAGTCTAAATTTATTTATTCAGCGTTCAGACTCGTAATCGTATCTGAATTATTATAAATAAAACATATCATATTACATTAACTCCTTTATTTTTAATAAGTAGACAATATAGTAGTACATTATTATACTTAACTAACACATTTTAGTTATTCTCAAATCCATATCATCCTGAATTTTACTTATGATATCTTTAGTTGCGCTATATACGTCATCAAATAATATACCCTTCACAACATATTGGGCGCAGATTTCTGCTTCACAAGTACACATTGAATGTTCAGATTTCGGTGCGTTCTCGGCGTCATAAATTTCTATTTTAATTATTTTTGTCGCACGTTTTACAGTTCTTTTTATGTATGAAGAATATGGTAGTTCGGTTCTGGTTCTCTTGCGAGAAGCGCCATCATGAGTGGTAGATCTTTGTTCTGCTCCATGCGTAGCACGCTGATCCGCTGGTACAAAATTAAAGAGATCTTCTGTATCCTGTAAAGAAAAGACATTCAAAATTTTTGAATCAAATAATTGTCAGTAACATTGGCGTTTGATAACAATTAATCGTAATTTATCGATAATTAACAAAAGAATTCTTATCATGACTAAACGACATTAAAATTTATAAATCGAGTATTACAATAAAGCTTGCATTGGATTACTATATAAATAAATATCAGAGACAATTGATGTCGATTAACCTGAGTCTAAAGTAAGGTAAGCTTACGTTATAGGTGCTGGCCAACGAATAAACATACTTATATAGATAGATATATACTTAAATACTAAACACTCGAAGCTCAAGAACAAACTTTCATATTTTTCATACATAATATCTGTCTCAAGCTTTGTCGCCTGATTCTCTAACCACTCAGCTATCCAGTCGTCGGTATGGATATTGATTATTATTAAATAATAACAAGTATAATAAAATAGGTACACACTCACCGACATTACTGAACTGCTCACCAGTGTATTGCAAAAATACTAATCGTTAAAATGTTCTAATTTCTTGTTATTTATATTATTTTTTAAGTATAAAAAAGAAACCATAAGGTTTAATATCGCATAGTAAAATCGTTTTATCGTTAATATGAGACCTAACCATATATGAAAGATGTCTATGCTAAATGAGTCTCAATGATTTGCAATGTCGACATTTGCATCCACATACACTGAATTTGGAGGTAAGTATGTCTGTTTGTTGATCTCGTATATGAAAACTAACAAACGTTTTTTTATTTTATTTCGCACAATAGGTTATATAAACTAAAACCAATTGTGAAGTTAGTGAATCAGTTAGTAAATCCGTATCGGCCAAGCAAAACCACAGTATTAAACTATACAAAATCATCGCTTCCCATTTAAGACTAAGCGTTAAATTATTAAATGTATCTCTTTCTTTTGATCGTCATTTTAAGCAACGATCTAGACTAGACCCAAGATTATATAAGCAATAAAATCCGGGATTCCCCGCATTTCATCATGATCTTTGATAAACAGAGTCAAACTTTGGAAGTAAATACTTTCAAAGTAAAAAATGACACACAAAAATTAAAACATAGTTCGTTGTTACCTAATACCATTCGCTGCATAATATGCGGTCCTTCAAATTGTGGTAAAACTAATGTTATGTTAAATTTATTGTTACACGAAAATGGTTTGAAATTTAAACATATTTATTTATACTCGAAGACCGCTTTTCAACCAAAGTACCTCTTTTTAAGACAAGTTATGGAAAGTGTTCCAGGAGCGGAGCTATTTGTATTTAATGATCACAAAGAAGTTCTTCACCCCAACGATGCTTTGACAAATTCCATTATGATTTTCGATGATGTCGCATGTGAAAATCAAATTAATATTAGAAATTATTTTACTATGGGAAGACATAGGCAGATAGATTGTTTTTACTTATCGCAAACTTATTCGAAAATACCTAAACAACTGATCAGAGATAATGTTAATGTTTTAATTATCTTCAAACAAGATGATACCAATTTAAAACATATATACAATGAACATGTAAATACAGATTTAGATTGGATACAATTTAAGCAACTTTGTTCTGTTATATGGCAAGATCGATTCAGTTTCTTAGTTATAAATAAAGATTGCGCGATAAATAACGGACGATATAGACAAGGATTTGACACGTTTGTCCGCTTCTAACTTAGTTATATATTCCGATTTCTAGTTTAAAAATCTCACTTGAAAACAAGGGGTTTTAAGAAACGGTAGTCATATTAATAAGTTGGAAAGTAAAATGGATACCGATTTAAAAGCACAACTCATTAAATCAGTTAACAATATAAAAAACAAAATAAAGAAGATTAAAAATGAAGATTATGAAGCTGATCTGAAATACAAAAAAGTATTTAAACCTATTACTGATTCTTTAGAAACAGTTGTCAAGATAAATCAAACACCTCACTCTGCTTTTAACATAACACCAAGAAATGGTAAAAATAACACGCAGATCGATTTAAACTCTTCTTTAGACTATAATAATTTTAAAGACATAATTAATGCTGATTCTAATCACCATTCAGAATATTATGGATGTTCTAATGATAATGATAAAAATACAACAAATCAAAGTAACAGTCACGATACACTTTTATCTTTGAAAAAAGAAGACATGATGGATATGTATGAGCAAGTCAATGTTCCGTTTGGTATTTATGTTAAAGATAAGAACCTGATGATGGGAAACACTGTTGTTAGTTTATCTTTTAAAAATAACACTGATAATACTTTGGGAAAAAAATACATGATTACTGTCAAAAATAAGAATTATGAATTGAGCGGTGGTTTAAAAGAACTTTTATTGCGAAACAGACCTAATCTTAAGCTTGTAACTGAAGAAGATAAAACAAAATACAAAGAAATTTTAAGTAACACAAACGCGCACAAACGGGACTTTGATCCGGCCGGACAATTAAAAGGTGACAAAGGATTAAAATACTGTACAATAATCAAGCCTCTATTTTCACAAGTAACTGACGAAAATAATGAGTTCACTCAACAGTTGCCGCAATTGAAAATCGGTCAAGGTTTGCCTGAATTAAAACGATATAAAAGTAATACGGATTATATTTATTGGGATGATCCTAACGAACTTATTGAAAGACTGAAACTTTTAATTGCATCTAAAAGTGCTGGTAACAGCAATCATGACAATGAAATTATATCAATTATTGAAGAGTTAAAGGAAGCGGGTATAATAAAAGAATAAATTCTGTTTTCGTGTAGTCATTTCGTCTAGTAATCTAATAAGCATTAGACATGAATGAAGAGAAAAAAGGAAATTTTAATGTTGATAGTTATAAACTGGAAGTAATTAAAATATCATCTATAGATAAACGTGAAGTATCCGACGTTGTTAATAAAGAGATCGTTGATAAATTTAATAAGAATAATTCTGAAAAACTTGCGCATATTGAAAAGCTGGTTATGATTTTAACAGACCGTGTAAAAAATATTGAAAAAGATATTGCATTAAAGGAGCTTGAGGGAAAATTAAACAAGCATTATGAGCAAAGCCGACGTTGTTAATGAAATTCATAAAAACGTACGAGTAAACTTCCCTCGGAGAAGCGTAATATTAAGAGATATAGATGACCTTTGGCAAGCGGATTTGATAGATATGCAAGCTTTATCCAAATTAAATGCTGGTTATAAATACATACTAGTAATTATAGACGGTTTCTCAAAATATGCTTGGGCATTCCCGATTAAACAAAAGACTAAAGAAATCGTATCTAAAGAGTTTCAAACATTGTTGGAAAATGGTCGTCACCCAAAAAATTTACAAACTGATATGGGTACAGAATTTTATAATAATAAATTCAAAAAAGTTATTGAAAAGTATCACATAAATCATTACTCTTCTTATTCTACAAAAAAAGCATCAATCGTAGAAAGACTTATAAGAACTCTCAAAACTAAGCTTTACAAAGAATTTAGTTTGAAAGGAAATTATAAATGGATCGATGGGACTCTTGACAAGAAAGTTTACGAATACAATCATACCTTTCATAGAACCATAGGAAAAACGCCGGCTGAAATTAATCATAATAATAAAGAAATTGTCTTACAAAGATACATTAACAATTCGCTATCCGAAAAAAGACCGAATCGTCATGTTTTTCAAGTTGGAGATTTTGTAAGAATCAGTAAATACAAGGGATGTTTTGAAAAAGGATTTACACCTAATTGGTCAACCGAAATATTTAAGATAAGAAAAGTCCAACAAACTAACCCACTCACATATTTATTAGAAGACGCAAAGTCTAGGCCTATTTTAGGAGCATTCTACAGACAAGAAATTCAGAAAACTGCTCACCCTGATGTATATCTTGTTGAAAAAGTTGTAAAAAGCAAAGGAAACAAAGTATATGTTAAGTGGCTGGGTCTTCCATCAAGTGAGAACAGTTGGATTGATAAAAACAATCGTTTGTAGTGATTTTAGTACATTAAATAAGCTATTCATACTTAATACGCTCATTTGCACTTGGATCTTTATGCAAGAAAGTCAACTTTAAATAAAGCATTTTAATCATACCAATATTACTATTATTAAAATGAAACACACACGAAGTAATACTAAAAAAGAAGCGCATCATAAGGAAAAAACATTATTAGCACCCTCCCAGAAAACGGGAGCTGGTCTGAAAAAAACCTTTAGTAATATTGTATCGCACACTAAAAAACATATTCGAAATTTGAAACCAAAGTGCAAGAAATTGCTAACGGAGTTAGCATACGCGGCTGCTCGAGAATTTGCTTCTGACATAACCGTGCAATCCCCGAGAGTGATACCTGTACCTAAAACTGGTGGATTTTTACCATTAATTCCTATTCTTGCCGGCTTATCTGCTACGGGGAGCTTGGCTGGAGGTGTTGCGGGAATCACCAAAGCTATCAATCATTATAAATCGGCACAAAAACATCTTGCAGAGTTAAAAAGACATAACATGAAAATGGAGGCTATGTGTATTGGTAAAGGATTACATCTTAAACCGTACAAACACGGGTTAGGAATTTACGTTTCAAACAAAAAAAACTAGATACTGGGCTACCTGATCGAGCGCTAACTAATATCGATATAATAAAGCATGCGAAAAATATACCCCATTTTCGAGGCGTATTTATGCGAGATGAATTACCAGAAAAGCCGTGGCTGATGGAATGCGGTGTGATTAATTTAGATTCATCTAAAAATGTTGGTACTCACTGGGTAGCCTATGGAAAAATTAAAGACTATATTGAATATTTTGACAGTTACGGTAACTTAAAACCGCCAAAAGAATTCTTAGCATATGTCGGAACAAATATTCGGTATAATTATGTCAATTTACAAGGCAATCATTTATACAACTGTGGACATTTATGTTTGAAATTTCTAAAATCATTTTGGAAAAGTAAATCGAGACTAAATAAATAAATAACGAAACGGATTAAACATATAGTTACGATTGTTAAATGATAATAAAATAAAATGCTAAACCGGATTAGGACATTCCTTCGCGAACAGTATTCAGAATTGGGCGTTGAGTACATAACAGTCTGCCGAGTTTAGTACAAATAACCGCTTCAATTTATTATAAGTATACAATTAAATATGTATGTTTTCAATAAAAACAACATCAAAGAACAAAAATGTACTATTAATCTTCCAGTGTTCAAAGGAAGAACACGATTAAGTACGACAAATAAAATTACTAAAAGTAATAAAATCTTTCTTCATTCTCTCGGCTTAAAAATAAAATAAAAAATAAATATAATATGCTGCAAATAACTGAACTACCGCAGCAAGATAATTCTATTGAAAGCTACGAGATTCACAGCTACAATCCATACAATCACAGCTTTAAAGAAAACGATGAAATCAGAATACCTATTCATCAGCAAGATGTTTATGTATTACCATCTGCAAGCTCCATTTACATCGAAGGACATGCGAGTGTATTTGAACTAGATACAGCAGGAAAAAAGAAGAAGAAAGAGTTTAAGTTTATAAATAATCCTATATTGTTTTTATTTCAAGATATAAGATACGAATTAAATGGGGTAGAAATAGATCATGTTAAAAATGCTGGAATCACAACTACGATTAAATCTCTTATCTCAATGAACGTAGGCGAAAGTAAAAGTTCAGCATTGTGGGGGTGGAATTTAAACGGAAGTGCGAAAAAAGGGGATAATTTTTCTGTTATTATACCGCTTAATAAAGTGTTAGGGTTTGCAGAAGATTATAACAAAATTGTCGCCAATTGTAGACATGAACTTATACTTCATAGAAACAATTCCGTTTTGAATAGTGTTATAACTGATACAAATGATACTATAGAAATAGACATACATAAGGTTCAGTGGCGTATCCCTCATGTTAAAGTTTCGGATCGCAATAGATTATTGCTGCTTAAGCACTTGGAAAAAGATCGAGCAATACAACTAGCTTTCCGAAATTGGGATTTATATGAATATCCGCTTTTACCTAAAGCAACAAAACACTCGTGGTCTGTCAAAACTGCTTCTCAGTTAGAAAAACCGAGATATGTTATATTCGGTGTTCAAACTGATAGAAAACTGAATCGAACGAAGAGTTCATCAGAATTTGATCATTGTAACATAACAAATGTCAAGTTGTTTTTAAATTCACAGTACTTTCCTTATGATTCACTTAATTTAAAATTTAATGAAGATAAGTATAGTATATTATACGAAATGTATGTTAACTTTCGTCAGTCGTATTACAACACCGGAATCGATCCCCTGCTTGATTTAAATACATTCGGGAAAAAAGCCCCACTGTTCGTTATTGATTGTTCACGACAAAATGATTCGTTGAAAACAGGACCGGTTGATGTCCGTTTAGAAATCGAGTCTTCAGAAGATATACCTGACAATACAACAGCGTACTGTCTAATCATAAATGATCGTCTAATCGAGTATAAACCCTTGAGTAATATAGTGCGAAAATTATCATGAATGTGATTATGGATGTTCAAGGTTTTAAAAACGAAAACAATACATTTATACCTAAAGAAATAGCAATTATTTGCAAAAAAGGTGTCATTGTGTTGTTGATTAAACCACCTTATCCTTTTTATAATTTAACTAAGAAAGAACGGTTGCAAGCCTCATGGATAGAGAGAAACAGAGGAATATTATGGAATGAGGGGTATGTGCCATACTTCAACTATAAGAGTTTGATATTAAACTTTTGTAAAAATAGACGTATTTATACAAAAGGTACTGAAAAAGTGGTCTGGTTAAAGAAGATAATAGAAAGTGACAATGTTTACAATTTAGAAGACTTTAATTGTCCTAATTTAAAAACACTTAGTGAGAAATATTCGATTTCTTCCGACATTTATAATTGTATTTACCATACCAAAACATGTGCTTTTAAAAATGTATCTTGTTTAAATAAGTGGTGTGTAGATAATAATATTTTTAAGTAAATAAATCAACAATCATATTATATATTTGTTTAATACTGATATTTGTCAACGTATATATTTTATAATAAGTATATAATCAAAATGAATATCAACAAAGGAGATATCGTTGAGGTTATCATTGATAAATGTCAGCTTCATGGTCGTCATGATGTCAAAATATTAAACGCTGAGCACTATTCTGGTGTGCTAATAACTCAGAGTTATTATAAAACTAAACGCTCGCGAATCTTTTACACGGGATTACAAGTAGCAGCTCGAGTAATTAGAATAGATAAATGTTATATAGACTTGCTACCAATCTAATTGGAAGTTTCTAAATCATTACGCTGAGTGGTTATAGAAACCTGAGCATGTTATAAATAGAAATAGTAGTGTTGTGAAGGATATGATGGTGTTCTATTTATTCACTGTGTATAATAATAAACATTCTGATTTTAATGTTTGTACCTTTAAAAATGTATGTTTTATAAATAAATCATGTATACTTAATCCTTGTTTACTTTCTTCCTAAAGTTAGGAATAAACCTAAAGATATAATTTGATTTGATTACCGTCTGCGAAATTCGAGCATAATAATTATCGTTTATTATACGAACAATACGCTACACTTCAACAGTCGTATCACAACCGTCATAGTCTAGAACTGCTTCTTGTTTTCGAAGAAACTAATATGAATTCAAATACTTACATAATTGACGTACAAGGCTTCAAGGTTGTGAATCTGGAAAACATCAATCCGTATCTGGTGTGTCCAAGAACATTTCTGCGATTTTGTTCGACAGAGCAAAAGCTAATGAATCTGAGCATTAACATTGTGTGATTGAAAACGAGGAGCGCTGTTTTACAATGTAAGCTAAAGCTCGGTCGCCTAGTTAGTGCTTTATTTATTTATACAAACAATACGCTAGGCTTCAATCAGTAGTATCCCAACCGTTATCGTGTAGAACTGCTTCTTGTTTGCGAAGAAAGTATCATGAATTCAAATACTTACATAGTCGACGTGCAAGGCTTCAAGGTGAAGGAGAATAATTTTATAATAAAGGAATTTGCCTTCGCTGCAGAAAATTATGCGCAAAATAGTTTAATAAAATCGCCGTACCCGTATTCTAAGTTAACAGATGAAGAACGAAAACAGGTGCAGTGCACTAGGAAAAACTATGGCATAACATGGAGTGAAGGAAATATTGACTATCCAGATTTCAAAGGATATGCGGAGTATTTGTTAAAAAATAAGACCATTTTAGTGAGAGGTTCTGAAAAAGTTAAGTGGGTAAAAGAAATAAGTTCTAATTGTGATATTATTGATGTAGAAGAAATGGGGTGTCCAGACTTTGAAGAATTGCATAAAATGTTTAGTGATGTTGGCGATCTGTATTTTAGATGTATTAAACATAAAAAAAAAAGATGTGCTTTAACAAATGTAAAGTGTATTAGACGGTGGTACATAGAATGTAACAACCTTATTCATAATTAAATAAATGATTTTAATTATAAATATCAGTGCATTTTATTTCACTATTCAAAGTTCGTAAATAAAGCAAGACTAGTATTTGTGATCGAGGGTGTTTGTGGCGGTTCTGGCTCAGAGTGTATTAGAACTAGAATTTAATTGAAGTAGTTTTTGATTGAACTAGCACTTGATTATCGGATTGTACTGTAATTATATGCTCAACAGATAATTCGATTGACATGTATTAATGTATTGATTCATGATCAGTAATCATTATAACGTATGATTGGGGGATCCTGGATCTCGTTTGATCCAGGTCCCCCAATTATACACTACTGTGATACCATAAAAGAAAGAGCAATAAACAGGCATGTTTTTAAAAGTGTTTGAACATTTCCAGGATTTTTTTTTTAATTTTTTTATGGCACTGAAAAATTACTCTGTTCCAAAATAAGACATTTTTAGTAATTTCGAATGCTTCCATTTTGTTTCTGTGGCAAGAGAGACACCTCAAAATTATTTCATTTGGTCCAATACACATTAAACTATCCGAAATAAAAGATTTTGTTTACAAATTAATGCTCATTGACTCGTTTTTATCAAATTCTGGGTATTTTTGTAAAATTTCTAAATTTTCAATTTAAAAAAAATATCAAATTTTGGCTAAGACATGTATGGCTCAAAATGTTCAAAAATACCTCGGCTATCACCCCCTTAAAGCTTTGCACCTGGCTACCAAACACCCTGTATAACAAGTCTATATATAAATTCATACATCGATATGAAACTGCGATGTGAAAGCCGTTGCGCCTGGAGTTTGTCTGCAAAACCCTGCGTAGATGGGTCCGGAATTAAATTCTATGACTGTCATATATTTTTGAAGCCTTTTTTGAAAATGCTCATATAATTATGAACTCGACTGTACTGTACCTTATTGCCGAACCTTGTTTTGCCGTATTTGCCAGAGAATGGCATTAGGTATCAGACGATTTGACCTGCGTTAGTGCCAGTATTATTAAATACCTAGTTGCGTTTGTCTATATAAACAACGAAAAATATTTTCAGGCTTCTGTTTGTTTCGGAAGTCTCTGCAAAAATGTTGTACTTTATTCTTCTTCTTGTAGTTGTATCGTGGGGTTTATACTTTTTGAAATTTTATGCACCGAAGGAAAAGCGAAGGCAGCTGGCTCTGGCTGCCCGGGTTCCATCATTTAAGGGAGCTATACCTATTATAGGGCACTGTCACAAATTGATTAGAGGCAACACACGTGAGTATAATTGAAAGTGTGATTATAGTTATGTACCTTCTACTACTTCGTATCATATCCCTACAATATATTTAAAAAAATAAGAAAATAGTCTATACTAGCTTTTGCCCGCGGCTTCGCTCGCGTGTACCAGGAGTATTTCAAAAGATTTCCTTTTTTTGAAGTACCCTGGCGCCGTAACACGGGCACAGGGTTTTTGAGAGCGCCGGCGCCGCGAGCGACGCATCTTTGGAGGTGTCGCATTAGAGGGCGCTCGGCGCCCCCTTAGACCCGGCACACCCTGCACCATAGTAAAGACGCCTCTGTCGAAATTCTACCTCTACGGGGGTGAAAAAGGGGAGCAAAGTTTGTATGGGACGACGTGATTCCTTGGTTCGATCTACTTCAAATTTTGCATAAACATTCTTTAACAGAATTGATGGAACACTAAACTTGTTTCGTAGTTTTCTTGATATTCATCCCCTAACAGTGTTTAAAAGGGGTAGTAAGCTATTTTGGGGGCGATTTACTTCGAAGTTGATATCAATATTATTCCTTAGTGCTATTTGATTAAAAATACATTTTATTTTGACACAGTAATGTTTGAAATCTCAATCTATTGACGTAATATTTTTAAACAGGACCGAGTACTCGCAGCTGAAAAACGAGCCAACCGAGATAGTATGGAGGCGCGTGTACTTTTCTAACAGGACTGACAATAAGATTTTTGTAATCACTACATAGTATAAAACAAAGTCGCTTTCCGCTGTCTGTCTGTCCCTATGTAGTTAGGTATGCTTGATGTTTAAAACTAAAGCAACGGATTTGATGCGGTACTTTTTCAGTAGATAAAATGTTTCAAGAGTGGTTTATATCTATACATACATACATATTATAATGAAGCTAAAGAGGGTCCAAAGTCTGTACATGGAAGATATTTTCTGGGGATACTTAGAACCAATTACAGAGCACGTGTATATTTGCGAGCGCATCACGTGAAAATGGCTGAACGGATTTTGATGCAAACTTTACTAATCTGTTGAGAAAATTACCGGCCACGTTATAGGCTACCTACTTAAAATTGCATAGTTCCCGCGGGATAGCGTTGAACATGGTCGCAGCTGCCTAGATTCACAAAGTAAATATTTTTTTCAACACAGTTGCTCGTAAATTGAGTCTTATTGCACCGCATTTAAGCTCATAATTCAGCCGTAATATTATTACGAGCAACGAGTGCGGTAATATAAACTTTTTTTAATCTCTGCAAATAGTTCAGTTATGTATAGGAACAAAGAATATTTTCGTGAATATTAAACTATTTTGGGTTAAAGATGATAAATAAACATTTAATTTGGACAAAGTATTCATTTTCTCAAAACGACGGCATTGTTATTTATGTAAAAAAACATATTCAATGCTCGGTTATTGAACTTGAGCCGATAGGAGCTAATTTCCTTTTAATAAAAATTTTACCTGATATATTCATTTTAGCCATTTACCGTTCCCCATCTATTCAATGTATTGATAGTTTCTTGAATTCACTGGATAATATCATTCGTCCCATAAGTGATAAGAATAATTTAATCATTGTTGGGGACATAAATATAGACATCAAGCCGAGTAGTAGTGATAGACTTAGTGCGCCGTACCTAAATTTATGTGCTGAGCTGGGCATGCTACCGGGTCATGGGTACCCCACCCGACTGTCTAACTGCCTCGATCACGTTATGCTCAAGACAGTTTTCCCCGCGAAAATTTTTGTAATTGATTCTACAGTAACTGATCATGCGATGGTCTTGCTGAGTCTCTGTTTGTCCCGTGTGCAGTCATCAAATAATAGAACCTTTCACAAAACTAACTATAAGAAGGTTATTGAATACCTAGATAAAATCGATTACTATTTTATTACTCCTACTACCGACGCTAACGCAGCTGTTACTTTGTTTGTACACGAGCTATCGACAGCCATTCAATTACACTCTAAAACCAGTCTTGTTCCTAATAGAAAGTTAACTCTCAAGCCCTGGATAACCCCAGGCTTGTTAAGGTGTATACGTTACAGGGACAGACTTCATAAAAGGTGCCAGAGTGAGCCTAACAATGTTATTCTAACTATCACATACAAGCGCTACCGTAACTACTGTAATGCACTATTAAGGAAAATAAAATGTGACTACGAAAAGTCGCTGCTGCAAGCTGCCAAAACAAATAAAGAGACTTGGGATGCCATAAAATCAATAGTAAACTATACTAAACCCATTAACTCGGCGGATGACCTAATAAGTAATGTGAACAATGCACATGACGATATCGAGGCAGTGAACAACTATTTTGCAAATGTTGGTAGGCAGCTAGCGTACGCTGTAGTTACGAACAAAAATAATGGCGGGTCATCTTTTTACAAGTTTGATATTCCTACTACTATGAATTCAATTGTTTTGCTGCCCCCTGATGAGGCTGAGATTGAGTCTATAATAATGAGCCTAAGGAACGACTGTGCAACCGGTTGGGACAGTATCCCTGTCAAGTTACTCAAGCTTGCTAAGAATGTAATAGTACCTCCACTCACTAAACTTATTGAATTGTGCATATTGCAAGGTGTATTTCCAACTATGTTCAAGAGACCCTAATCACACCTGTTCACAAGGGCGGGAGTCGAGACAGTGTTTCAAACTATAGACCGATCTCAGTTCTAACCTCGTTGTCTAAAATACTTGAGAGAGTTCTTAACTGTCGTCTTGTTAAATATTTAGAACACAATAACATACTGTCTAACTGCCAATTTGGATTTAGAACAGCGAGAAGCACTGAAGATGCCGTCTGTGCTTTATCAGATGAAGTTGTTGCACAGCTTGATGCTGGAAAGAAATGTCTAGGTGTATTTCTAGATCTTGCTAAGGCATTTGACACTGTTTCGATTCCGGCTCTCGTGGATAAGCTGCATTCTATCGGCATTAGGGGAAATGCACACTCGATCTTCAGGGATTTTCTTTTAAATCGAACATAGCGAGTAAAAATAGGAAAATACATAAGCAAAGATGAGCCAGTTGTTTGTGGGGTGCCCCAGGGTAGCATACTTGGACCGAGTCTCTTTTTAATTTACATAAATGACTTGTGTCAATTATCACTAGCAAAAGGAAAAATTTTTACTTATGCGGATGACACAGCCATAATCTTTCATGGAGATACATGGGACGAGGTATATAATAATGCAGAGTTGGGACTCCATGTGATCGGTGCCTGGCTGACTGCAAACCTTCTTACGTTAAATCTTTCAAAGACCACATATTTGCAATTCTCTTTATCTAAAATTACTCAGCCCACACTTGACCTCAAAATGCATTCTTGTAATTTGCTGTTAAACACCGCCTGCACTTGCACCAAAATTACTAAAGCAAACTGTATAAAGTATCTAGGCGTTATGTTGGATGACAGAATGAACTAACAGTCTCATTTAGACCTAACAGCAACAAGGATTAGGAAGCTTGTGTGGGTTTTTAAGAAATTAAGAGATGTGGCGGATTTTGATCTGTTACGCGCGGTCTACTATGCATTGGCGCAGTCGGTCCTTGGGTACTGTAGTGTTGTCTGGGGTGGTGCCACAAAAACGCACATGATAATCCTGGAAAGGGCCTGGAAAGGGGCCTGGAAAGATCTTTGCTGAAAGTTATGACTTTTAGTTCATACAGGTTTCCGACCAAGTTGTTGTATGAGAGATGTCAGGTTTTAACTGTAAGGCAATTGTATATATTGTTATTAGTAACTAAGCAGCACAAAATTACCCCCTATGATAGAGAAAAATGTGCCTCTAACCGTGTACCGGCCAACGTTTGCTTATCCTTTAAGTGCCGGCTTTCAACTACTAAAAGACAGCAAAGGTTTATGGCCATCTATTTATACAATAAAATTAATAAAATGATAAATATGCATTCTCTACCTACCTATGAATGTAGAAATAAACTAAAAGCATGGTTACTGACACTGAATTATGAGGAATCTGAGGCACTATTGCCTTAAGAGTCGTTGTTGTAACACACACACACACACACACACACACACACACACACACACACACACACACACATATCTAGTTATATAAGGCAATAATATTGTATCGTCTGAATGGGAGAGGACACTGACTTCCGTAACACAGGTGTCAACCTAGCTCGGAGGTCAGGGACTTCTTTTTGATTTTGTGTATTGTCAATAAATAAAAATTATTATTATATTATTATTATTATATTATTTTTATCTAAAAAGTGACCATAATTTGCATATTTAAGACAATGATTAATTATTTTATTATTATTTTAATATTAGGCTGTTTAGCAGTCTTTTGTCAGTGCCTCGTTCCGCGCGTGCGAAGTGCACAGCGCGGATGCGCGAGTGCTGCGCGCGGATTGGCTCGGAGAAAATATCTGCCGCCATCTTTCACACACAGATTTGGTTGATTATTTTACCTTGTTATTACTTTAAAAATTACGAGTTCAAATAATAAAGAAAAACTAAACGTAAATAGTGTCCATCGCTGGAAATACTAGAAAAATATCTTTGGACAGGTTTTGTCAGTAAGAAATCCAAGGTGTTACATAATTACCAAATTACAAAGAAAAGTTCTAAAGCCTCCATTTAAGTAATGTCTGGTAACAAAGGTAAACTAAAGTTCTTTTTTACTTACTTATAAGGATTTCATTTATTTTTCCTCGCAAATGTGTTGAAAAACGTCGTATGAAACGCGTGTGCATTGATCCTTACTCCACTCGGCGTTCTAACCTCGCTCGCTGCCACTCGCGAGCAATAATGCCTCGTGTGTCATAATCAAAATAGGTAGCACACTTGTATCATAATGTACTATTTTTAAACTCCCACGGGATAGGGAATAAATGGGGTTCATAAGTCCACTGAAAAGGGAGCCTATCTCCATAACTATAATTACTAGAGTCATGAAATTTGGCACACAAGTACTGCCCTCGTAATGAAGAATGCAGTAATTGCAAAAACACTGCTTCGAGTAAAAAAATATTTAAGTTTTTTTTGCAACTTTGAGCTGTGAGATGAAATCAGAAAAGTTTCATATTATAAAAGCTTAAAATAGTACTTTCCGTCAAATATTGTTTAGTTAATAGTTTGAAAAAGTGTGAAAATAGGATTTTAAAGTTGAATACTTACTGCAATTTATCATTGTAAATTTGTTAGGATGACACGGAAATTACAAAATAAGAATGCAGCAATCATGTCGAATACTGCATTTCACCTTGGTTACATATTATTACTATATTTCATATATTAGGAAGATGATTTAATTGCATTATTATTCAAAAATGAAATGCAGTTAAAATTTCAAAAAACTATTATGAATTCGTTTTTATACTGTGTAGTAAAGAAAAATTGAATAAATTGAGAATATATATATATTTTTTTAACATAATCATAATCATATATTTGCATAAAACATGGTGCATAATATTGGGGTATAACAGAGGATAGATACTAATTAGTAGAAATTTGTTACTACAAAAACAATTATAACTAAATCAAAAGTGACGATCATACACTGAGCTACTAGTGTTTCTCGCAGTTTTGACGTATGCTACATGCCGTGCCTTTCGCTATGCTAAGTTAAAACGCAGCATTCGCACTTGCTGCGGTTCAGCTAAGCTTAACGTTGTAGATCGTTTTAATTACGTTTTCTGTTATATGCAGTGAACGACAAAGTACTGCATTATACTTTAGTATTTTTGATAAATGCTGCATTATAATTTTGTAATTTATTATTTTTTTTAGCGAATGCTGCATTTTTTCTTACTAAAAAACTATGTTACAGGCGTAAAGAAATATTAAAAAAATATACAAAGATAGATATCGAATCACTGGTGCCATTTTTCATAAAAAGTCAAAATCGTAATTTTGTCGATTACTGCATTCTTCATTACGAGGGCAGAGTAGGGTATCATAATTGCTGGAAATAAATTTCAAGACATTTCAAAATTCCCACGGGATAGGGAGAAAATAAGGATTTATAAATATTATTATTTTGGGGGTTGCCACAATAGAGAGATCTCTCTCCAGGCAGATGTTATGCCTGGGGACCGAAGTCCGAAAGAAGAGAATTGGAAGTTTTATTATATGCATCCGTGTTGAGAAACTTCGTTAGCGCAATGTAGAACAATGTGACAGCTGTCACTAGAGTTGGCGCTAGCTACCCGTGCGTCGCAGTAATTATGTAGCTATCAACTAGGTGGCGCTAGTGTCGCTACATTATTTTTTATTTATTTACAAGCCTTTTTATTCCGAATTCGCTACAATTTCAGTAAGTAAATGTTGTTGTTGTTATTTGTCGTTTATTTTTTATTTATTTATTAAATTGTCGCGAAATTCGGCGTGCCTCATGGCATAGGCCTCCTCCGTGTATTGGAGGGTTTGGGCTATAGTTCCCACGCGCGCCCAGTGCGGATTGGGAACTTAACACACACCATTGATTTTCTTCGCAGATGTGTGCAGGTTTCCTCACGATGTTTTTCTTCACCGAAAAGCTCATGGCAAATTACAAATGTAATTTTCGCACATAAATTCCAAAAAACTCAGAGGTGCGAGCCCGGGATTTGAACCCACGACGCTCTGCTTGAGAGACCACAGGTCAAACCACTAGGCTACCACGGCTTTTTTTATTATTACTTACTTATTACGCTACAATGTAGCGGCTACATTATTCTCTTCTCTTCTTCTTCTTCTTCAGCGTGTAGACGCCCACCGTTGGGCATACGCCTCTCCAATCTGTCTCCATCCCGAACGGTTGCCCGCTACATTATTATTACTTAGAAATTTAATGTTCTTATCTCCTTAAGGCTTGTACACGCGCTAAAGTCCTTGAGCGTACGGGCGGGGCTTGGGCGGAGCTTCTGCCTCTCGCCCCCGCGACCCGCTCCATTAATACGTGAGCGCGAAACTGTCTTACAGAGTAAAATTATAGACGCGTCATCGCGCCGCGCATCGTTACCAATGCAAGGGTGGACGTGGACGGGTCGTATCGCATGATTATCGTTGTCATAACGTGATATTTATCATTAAGTATATTTTCCTACTCCAACTC
Organism: Pandemis heparana; assembly: GCA_963854515.1. NCBI lineage: Eukaryota > Metazoa > Arthropoda > Insecta > Lepidoptera > Tortricidae > Pandemis > Pandemis heparana. Next base: position 4,813,063 of record OY978028.1, read on the forward strand.
TACTCTCTACTCTCAACTACTCTGCGGGTGGTAGGGCCTTGTGCAAGGTCCGTCCGGATAGCTACCACCATCTTACTCGCAAATCCTGCCGCTAAGCAGCAGTGCTTGCACTGCTGTGTTCCGGTGTGGAGAGTAAGACAGCCGGGGAAATTACGGGCACAAGAGGCATTTCATCTTAGCCCTCTAGGTTGGCAACGCATCTGCAATCCCTCCGGGGTTGCGGGTGTCTATGGGCAGTGGTGATCGCTTACCATCAGGTGACCCACTTGCTCGTTTGCCTTCCTATTCGCATAAAAAAAAAAAAAAAAAAAAGTACTTTTATTTGACAGTTAAAAGGGTCACCAACACCAATATAATGGTACACATAATATACTGGAGACATTTTTTTTTTAATTTTGTCCGTCAGGACTAAGGCCAGAAACCATTCAGCCGTTTAGGACAAAATACGGTGTTAGCAATTTAGAAAGCAAACAAAATAAAAAAGTGTGTACAACACAATATTTCAATTTTACTGACATAATTTGACACTTGACATGTAAATGTTGATGGCTGTCGTTTTCGGGTAGTTTGGTGGATCTTATCACGAAATTGTAAAAATTTTTGGATCCAAGATGGCGGATGACATTTTGACACCTTTGCCTCAAAAATGTTCATGGGTGTCGTTTTCGAGTAATTTGGTGGCTCGGAGCACGAATTTTGCATATTTTTTTGGATTCAAGATGGCGGATGACATTTTGACACTTTTGTCACAAAAATGTTCATGGGTGTCGTTTTCGAGTAATTTGGTGGCTCTGAGCACGAATTTTGCATAATTTTTTGGATCCAAGATGGCGGATGACATTTTAACACTTATGACACAAAATTGTTCATGGGTGTCGTTTTCGAGTAATTTGGTGGCTCTGAGCATGAATTTTGCATAATTTTTTGGATCCAAGATGGCGGATGACATTTTGACACTTTTGACAGAAAAATGTTCATGGGTGTCGTTTTCGGGTAATTTGGTGGCTCTGATCGCGAATTTGGCATAATATTTAGGATCCAAGATGGCGGATGTCATTTTGACACTTGATACAAAAATGGTGATTGGGTATCATTTTCTGGTAATTTGGTCGCTCTGAGCCCGAGTTTGGCATTATTTATGTTTTATTTAAAAGAACATACGCCTAGGTCCAACGCTGATCACCTTTCAAATGCTAATGATGTGATGACGATGATGATGATAATTTTAATGAAGTCGTAGAAAAGTTATTGTATGCAACGTTGTATAAATAAGTCAAAAAATGCTCGTGGTGTCTTTCTTTACGATGTTCGCTACGCTCACATCGTAACCCACACCACTCGCCTTTTTTGACCTCTCTTATACAACTGTTGCATAAAATACTATATTGAAACGTGATATCCCTACTTAATATTAACATGCGAAAGTAACGCTCTGTTTGTCTATCTGTCTGTTACGCTTTCATGCCTAAACCACTGAACCGATATTAATGAAATTTGGTAAGGTGGTAGTTTTAGTCCCGAGGAAGGACAGGATAGTTTTTATCCCGGAAAATCTCATAGTTCCCGCGGGATAGCAGTGCAGACGGAGTCGCGGGCTACAGCCATTTGTCATAATTGATTAAGTTTAAAAATGATGTCCCCAATATACCATTACCTACTTTTGAAAATAAATATTTTTCTACACATAGCAAAATCGATATCTAAGGGGCCGAGTGGTCCTCAAGAATGAATCTGTTGTCAAAACTTTGAAAAGTGGCCGCCATTTTGAAAATTTTAGTTTTTCGACCGATTGCGTTCAAAATCAATATCTGATGGCCCGAGTGGTCCACAAGTATGAATCCGTTGTCAAAAATTGAAAAAGTGGCCGCCATTTTGAAATCTTTAGTTTGTGGACCGATTGTTGTCAAAATAGATATCTGAGGATCCGAGAGGTCCCCAAGCATGAATCCGTTATCAAAAATTGAAAAAGTGTCCGCCATCTTGAAATCTTAAGTTTTTGGGCAGATTGTTTTCAAAATCGATATCTGATGACCCGAGTGGTCCCCAAGCATGAATCCGTTGTCAAAAATTGAAAAAGTGGCCGCCATTTTGAAATCTTTAGTTTGTGGACTGATTGTCTTCAAAATCGATATCTGAGGGTCCGAGTGGTTCCCAAACACGAAACCGTTGTCAAAAATGGAAATAGCGGCCACAATTTTTAAATGTTTAGTTTTTCGACCGAGTGCTTTTAAAATCAATATCTGAGTGGTCTCCAAAGTTGAATTTGTTGTCAGAATATGATAAAATAGGCGTAAACTAGAGAATTTTCAGTCACGAGAGAGTAGAGAACGCCTAATTACACTTGACCGTTTTAGTAGAATCATATTTGGCATACCTACACACAACAGCTTACAAAAATTTCATCGCAATCGAGTCTATAGTAGTACCTACCTAACAGGAATTAGACATTTTAACATTTAAATCCGACTCACGCTTGACGCTTTTTTGACAAAAACTTTCTCAGCATACACACAGCCAGCTCACAATAATCTTCATTTGTATTTCGGACAGACGCTTTCCCCTCTCTCTACTTAGTATTTAGTGTGCGATAGACATATATTGTTAGTAACTTAGATTATGACTTTTGTCGAACGTCCCGAGACGCACACGTTTTTTTATTAATGCACATTTCATAGACAATATTTTTGCAATATGAACTTTTTATATTGGGTGGTATTATTGCCACTCACTATTCTATCACACCACATGCAACAAGTAAGTAGTTGTCAAGTAGTTGACAGTCTTGACTCTTGACATTAACTATAATCAGGAACCCCTATTTTTTCACTTGTAACCATTTTACTGCTCCATTTTTTATCAGAAAAAGATTACATTTTATAATCTTCGTCATAAAATAATGAGCAATAACTTTATTTTCTTACTTACTTAAATTTCTTAAAAAATTAGCTCGTTTTTAGCAATATTCCGGACAAGTTCCTACCGCTCCCCATTTTCGTCCATACGGTCAGTGCGGGACGAGGCGCGTTGCATGACGGACCTGTGTCAATTTTACGCGGCGACCAAATAAAACTCCGTTTTTAAATATTTGTTGAATAATTTTGTAGCATAGAGTGGACAATCTGTTTCGTGATTTGTAAAGTAGTTACCTAATAAACATTTACGTATAGTTTAGTTTTTGTGTGTATGCTAAATATTATTATTCTAATAAAACGGTCAAGAGTGATAAGCGTTCACTTTGCTAGATTTTCAGATGTCCATTTTGAAATCAATCTGCCCAAAAACCAAAAATTTTAAGATGGCGGCCACTCTTTAGGTATATTTTTGACAACGGATTCAGCTTGGGGACCAGTCGGATTCTCAGATATCGATTTTGAAAACAATCGGCCCAAATCTAAAGATTTCAAAATGACGCCCACTTTTTCAATTTTTAACAAGGGATTCATACTTGGGGACCACTCGGGCCATTAGATATCGATTTTGAAAACAATCTGCCCAAAAACTAAAGATTTCAAGATGGCGGCCACTTTTTCAATTTTTGATAACGGATTCATGCTTGGAAACCTCTCGGATCCTCAGATATCGATTTTGAAATCAATCAGTCGATAAACTAAATATTTCAAAATGGCGGCCACTTTTTGATTTTTTGACAACGGATTCATGTTTGAGGACCACTCGGATTCTTAGATATCGATTTTGAAAACCATCGGCCCACAAACTAAAGATTTCAAAATGGCGGCTATTTTTTCAATTTTTAACAAGGGATTCATGTTTGGGGACCACTCGGGTCATCAGATATCGATTTTGAGAGCAATCGGTTGAAAAACTAAAGATTTCAAGATGGCGGCCACTTTTTCAATTTTTGATAACGGATTCATGCTTGGAAACCTCTCGGATCTTCAGATATCGATTTTGAAATCAATCGGTCGATAAACTAAAAATTTCAAAATGGCGGCCACTTTTTGAATTTTTGACAACGGATTCATGCTTGGGGACCACTCGGATCCTCAGATATCGATTTTGAAAGCAATCGGTTGAAAAACTAAAGATATCAAGATGGCGGCCAATTTTTTTAATTTTTGATAACGGATTCATGCTTGGAAACCTCTCGGATCCTCAGATATCGATTTTGAAATCAATCGGTCGATAAACTAAAAATTTCAAAATGGCGGCCACTTTTTGAATTTTTGACAACGGATTCATGCTTGGGGACCACTCGGATCCTCAGATATCGATTTTGAAAACAGTCGGCCCACAAACTAAAGATTTCAAAATGGCGGCCAGTTTTTCAATTTTTAACAAGGGATTCATGTTTGGGGACCACTCGGATCCTCAGATATCGATTTTGAAAGCAATCGGTTGAAAAACTAAAATTTTCAAAATGGCGGCCACTTTTTAAACTTTTGACAACGGATTCATGCTTGAAGACCACTCGGACCCTTAGATATTGATTTTGAAGACAAACGGTCAAAAAACAATTATTCTGTACCTACCTTTTACGCAAAAAGAAGAAGAGAGAAAGCAAAGGTTAACTTTCACACTCAGAAACGCCAATTAACATAATTAAAGCACTATTTATTTCTTTGTATTTTTGGTTACGCAGGGATGATAAATTAAAACTTGAACTTGATCCGTTAACACGGTAAAACAGCGTAGAATTTCCACCGTCAGTCAATACAACCGAGAGGACAATTACAGTTAAGTTTCACACTCAGAGACGACAATTAAGTTCTAACTAATCATAATTATTAACTGACGTCTCTGAGAACGGCACTCGTTCAAGTTCTGCAACAATTTATAAATACGTTGCAACTCTAGGCAGCTACGACCTTTAACATGTTTATCGCTATCCCGCGGGAACTATGCAATTTTCCGGGATAAAAAGTAGCCTATGTTTTAATCTAGGGTACGAGCTATCTTCGTTCCAAATTTTATCCAAATCCGTCCAGTCGTTTGAGCGTGAAGAAGGAACAAACATACACACTCACTCATATCCTCACAAACTTTGGCATTTATAATATTAGTAGGATCTACCTACTTTACGAATCACGAAACGGATTGTCCACTCTACGCAACAAAATTATTCCACAAATATTTAAAAACGGAGTTTTGTTTGGTCGCAGCGCAAATTGACACAGGTCCGTCATGCATCGCGCCTCGTCCCGCACTGACCGTATGGACGAAAATGGGGAGCGGTAGGAACTTGGGAGGGAATATTTCAGAAAACGAGGTAATTTTTTTAGAAATTTGACAAAGTAGGAAAATAAAGTTATTGTTCATTATTTTATGAAGCAGATTATAAAATTTCATCTCTTTATGATAAAAAATGGAGCAGTAAAATGGTTACAAGTGAAAAAATAGGGGTGACTTTAGATTGCTTTTTCTCTGCTTTCTTTCACTAAAATGGATTTCTACCAAAACTATGTTACTTCTCATATTTTCCAGATTAGGATATATTTTTTCCGACGTATAAATTGTTACGTTATAATGTATAAAATGGTTACAACACAACTCATTTTCACGAAAATTTCAAAGGTCGAGCCTTAAATATTATAACTATAGTCTTTAAATTTGGCATACCAGTAGATGATTACGATATCTAAAAACTGATTTCAGGAATTTGCGAATTTCTCTTGGGATGAGAAAAAAGAGTAACTTTACTGACTTGCTAATATTGTTTCTTGGTATTTGGCAGACATTCCTTGATGATCAAAGAGGTGCTGCACTACAAAGGAATTTTCCAATTTTCCCACGGGATAAAAAGACCGTATAGAAAATAATAATGTAAACTTTGTATTTACTATTAGTAGACATGTCCTTTGAAGACCACGTAGGTGTCATACCTAAGTTAGATTTTTCGAATTTCCCACACAACAAAATGATGGGATAAAAAATAATGGAAGTGGGTCCATGCAAGAAACTGGTTTATTTCGTTGAGGTAGGTAGATAGTACGAAATCCTTCGTGCTAAATACGACTTCCATTTGGTTATTTTTGCACATTTTCGATGGGAAAGAGGAAAAAGTTTTAGCGCAAATTATGATTCTGCGCGGACGAAGTCGCGGGCAAAAGTTAGTCTATGCATATATTATAAAAGAAAGTTGTGTTAGTTACAGTATTCATAACTCGAGAACGGCTGAACCGATTTGGCTGAAAATTGGTGGGGAGGTACTTAGCAGCTGAGAACCTGAAATAAGTAATAGGACATTTTTTTTAATTGAATTTTTTTCATTATTGTCCTATCAATGTGGCTGCTATAGACACCCGAAAGGGTACCTATAGCAAGATGGCGTAAGAAAAATTGCCCTCAGCGTTTTTGGGTCGAAACTATAATCAAACGATGCCTTTTGAGGAGGTAATACCCTGCACAAATTTTCATCCCCCTGTTACATCCTGGGGGTGAAAAACACGCGAAAAACCCTAAAACTGTTTTTGTTTCCTAAACTATGAGTGGAATTTTCTCCAAAATCCATTTTTATCTTGAATTCGTCTCTATAGCTTGATTTATGGATAATTTTGTCCTATCTTTTCACTGGTTTTACGTAATTTGGTAAAATCATTCTATTTTGTTAGATATTAGACTTATCTACTTGTTCACCAAAGTCTTATCTAGTTATTCCCCATACATTAGCGCTCAATTCAGTGAAAACGTTGTGGTGACGCTAGGCTTAAGGCTAAACCTAGACGTCCTGTATTATCTAAAATTTGTAATTTTGTTGAAGGACCGTGCGGTAAAATTTAAGAAAGTAGATTTGTTTAAAAAGGGCTAAATTACAATCATTACGTACACTTATAGGAGAAAGGGAATGGGAAATAGGAAAAATTGGTGAGCGTTTGTACCTGGAATCCTGGATTGACTCGATGCAGCAGTATGGCGGCCGTTGGTGTGAAAATCCCAAATTAATGTTGTTGCACTCATTGAATCTCACTATCACAGCACTGGCCAGGCTCTTAATACACTATTAACGTATTTTTCGGCGGGTTTTTGATAACATAAGCACTATAACTTCCAATAACGTAATAATAACTAGCAGAGCGATGCGGCGTTAGCTCTGGCGAAAACGGAACTGCCACCATTCCCAGCATGCGTCTCTCTTGCCGGTCTTCTAGGTGTTCAGCCAATCACAGGTGAGACGAGCACGATGACACTTCTGTTATCCTTGTCGCGCTCACAAACGCATCATATGAGGAAGCGGGATGGGGAGACAGGAAGGAAGAGTGTACGTAAATGAAAGTAATGTTTTTGACTACAACAATTCGAGTGATTTCCTGTATCTAGGCATAGAATAGATAATAACAGGGTAGAAGGGAATCTCTTTTGACCGCGTCCAAAACGCCGCCATTTATATACCTACTTCCCCCTTCACGTCGTTACGCCCCTCTGTCGTCCAGGCGTATTGCTAGGGTTGCTTACCGATAAATATTATACTTACGTCTAAAGATAATATAAAAGAAAGAAAGAAAGAAAGGAAAAGGTTTATTTGGTGTAATATAATATCGCTAAAATATAAGTTTTTATTTTCTTTGAAAACATTATTTTATTCTAGTTTTACAAAACATGAAATTTATAAATCATTAGGTACGTACCTACATATTATATTAAGGAAGAAGTTATTACAAGTGCCATACCAAATGAAGCCATTTAAGATGATTTAAAGTAAGTATTACTTGACACCATTGTAATTATTGTTTCCAAGATGAGTACCTACGGGACGGAACGCGCAAAAATGCCAAACGCGCGTGCGGCGACGCCGGCCGTGGCAGCCTGACTGAGCCGCTCGTTTAACAAGTACTGTAAATCGTGACCTTGAGTCCGGCCGGAGCGGGAGATTCCGTTCTACTATGTTCTTACTTATTCTATGATCTAGGATTTTAATTTATTCGTTGAGCGCTAGATGGCGTTACCAGTACAAAAAATATGCAACTCGCGCAAACACGTTGCTTAATTTAATTCCTAGAAATAAGTTTTTAAGTGCAACTGAAATGTTTAAATTGAGTTAAGGGTAACTTTGTGCGGTTTTTCAATTCAATATATTTGTTTCTTTCTAATCATCACATTATTCATAATAATTGACTTATCAACTTATTCACTATAGAGTTCGAGAGTAAGAGTATCAATAAATTGTAATATCGTTTGTAACCGGTTTCTCTTTGTCACATAATTTTATTTTATTGGTCATTATCATTAATAATTATTATTAATAATATTTTTCCTTTCATAACAATGGAATTCGTGAAATCTTAAAAAAACTTATTGTTTCAGAAATAATACGCTTTATGAATTATGAGTAACGAAAATTTATGTCAAACTATTCATTCGGAACGGAACTTAAATTATATGAGACAAAATAAAGATCCAAATTGATAAAAAATCATACCACAAATTGTGCTACTACAGATTCTGATCTTCACGTTGATAATCGAGATATTAGATAACTAGAAGACGCATGAAAATTAATCAAATTACATTAATTCCACAGCATATTTGTCACATAATAAAAAAAATAAAAGGGTGACGTCACGAACGTTAGTGGTAGTGGGTGTGCACGTTGGTAATTCCGGCTTATAAAATCAAACAATCTAATATTTCAATAAAACTTTATTGCTAATATATAGTTTACTGTCTAATTAAATACATAAAGTGTTAGTGAACTATAAAACAGTGAAACAGTGACTTAAAACTATAAAAACATTTTTTATACTAACTTAACGTGGTATAATATACCCACGTAACATAAAATAATTAAAGAACTGGAACTGTGTTTATAGAAAGTTATTAGTTTTGTGAGCGAATTGTCTTTGTGACGCATCTGCTGTTTGCGCATACTGTGACCCGGATTGTGCGCGGCGGTGTTGAACGGGATAACAGGAATATAAAATTGATCGTTTGTTGTTGTTTACAACGCCATCTATGTCCTGCTTGACGAACTAAGTAACTACACTACCGAGCACAGTAATACACCAGCTGATTTGTTTATTTATAAACATAGTGAGTAGTAATTAAATCACCTAAACGATTGCACCATGGTCGACTGCCATGCTTGTGGTAAAAAGACGGATCGCGGTGAAATGGTAAAATGTGGTAAATGTGCGTGTATATACCACAGAGGGTGTGTTGCCATCCCCCAGGACGCGCGCGTTCCGACCACCTGGTTGTGCCCGAAGTGCAAGACGAAGACGCCGCGACGGGACAACACCGACACACCTATTAAGGTCACGGAGTTTCCCCATGAGGGCAAGAGTACAGAAGCGACGTCTCCTCTGCAGCACCCAACGCAGGCTATCATGGAGGAACTGCGTTTGCTTCGCTCAGAATTTGCGTCCATGCGGGAAGATATCTCAGGATTGCGTAAGGAGTTGACCGATATAAGGATAACCGTGGTCACATTTACGGCGCGTATAGACGAAGTGGAAAGCAGGGTGACGCGCCTGGAGGAGCGGCTGGAGGAGCAGCTGGCGCACGGGGCGGGCGACGCGGCCAACAGCGAGCTCAGGGAAACGGTCGCTCTGCTGAAGACAGAGCTGAATGAGCGAGACCAGGACCAGCTGTTGAACGATCTGGAGATATCGGGGATCCCAGAAACGCCTAATGAGAGCCCATCTCATCTGCTCTCCTTGGTTGGACGCAAGCTGGGAGTCGTTGTCGACGAGCGGGATATCGTATCTGCTTATCGAGTAGGAAGGCCCCGCCAGACTGCGGATGCGGCCGGTGCAGCTGTCGTCGATGCGGACGAGGCCTCTGCGGGCGTCGGCAGCGCCGGCGCGGCCCCCCCGGGCGACGGCGGCGCGGCCGGTGATGGTGTTGAAGACGGCAATGCGGATCGTCTGAACGGTAGCGGCGCCGTCGGCGCGGACGCGGCCGTGGGTGGCGATGCTCGACCGCGGCCTCTAGTCGTACGGCTAGCGCGCCGCGCACCCCGCGACGAGTTGCTGCGGGGTGCCCGAGTGCGCCGAAATGCTGACACTGCTGACTTCGGGTTGCCCGCCCCACCTAGCCGGTTTTACGTTAACGAGCGTCTAACGAAATATAACAGGAACCTGTTCTACAAAGCTCGACAGGAGTGCAAAAGGATGGAGTGGAGAGCACCCTGGACGAGAGACGGCCGCGTCTATGCTCGGCGTCATAAGGATGCGCCTGCGGCACGAGTTCGCGTGGAGGAAGACCTCCTTAAGATTTTTGGATTCGCCTCTGTTTGAGCAATATTAGCATCATAAAATCAATAACAACTTTGTTTGGTATTTTTTTTTCTTTGTGTAAATTTGCAAAAATCCATTTTAAAAGAAAATTTGAAACTAATTTATGCCGTATAAAAATCATTTTAATGTTAGTTAATTGTGTTGTGACAAATACATTTTTTGAATGTCAAATCGCAACCACTTTTAAGAAGTCTATTACCTATGTTTATGTACTCCTAAGTATCGATAGCTTAAGTCGCCTTGTTCTTGCCTCAGCCATAATATTTTTAATAACGGATACACAAAATACTCGTAACATTATTTGTAAACACTGCCATTTCAATGAACCGTAAACAAAAGCTATTGGTTGGTTTGCTAAACCCTTGCTCTCTAGGCACTAAGCATGAAGAGTTTATCGCAGCTATGGAATCATTTTCTGTTGACATAATGGCCATTAACGAAACCTGGTTGACACAGGGACAAGACGACCGTGCGCCGTCACTGGCCGGCTACACAGACTGCGTCACGTGCCGCGACCGGCCGATGTGCGCTCGCGCGGCGGCGGGGTGGGATTTTACGTTAAGCGCGGTATAAATGCGCGAGTATGCTCGCACCCCGCTACCCCGCCGGTTGAACAATTGTGGCTCAACCTTAAAGTGAACGGTGCGAAGGTCGCTATTGGAACCGCATATCGCCCGCCCTGGCTCGATGTCGAGACTTTTGTCGATGCCCTGAGTCTATCTGTGAGCTCCTTTGCGAAATGCGACTATATTGTACTGTTAGGTGATTTTAACATTAACTTGCTTTGTACTGAAGACACCAAGACCAAGAAAATATTGGATTTTTTTTAAATGTTTTAATTTAACACAGCATGTTAAAGATCCAACGCATTTTACGGATCACAGTAGCACGCTAATTGATATCATTTGCACCGATGCGCCGGTTTTTCGTACGAACGTAAATTATATCCCGGACTTAAGCTCGCATGCCTTCATTACATGTCAAATGAACATAAAGCTAGATAGGCCCAGGCCGCAATGCATCACCTATAGACCGATTAAGGATATAGATTTGGTTGAATTTAATAAGGATCTAAATGTCACACCATGGGAAAGTATTTTAGAGTTAACTAACGTCAATGAAATGGTCAATGTTTTTAATGCCTACCTCACTACTCTTTACGACGCTCACGCCCCTTTTAAAACTATTTTCACTAGGTCACACAGTTGTCCCTGGATCACATATACTGTGAAACAGATGATGCGACTTCGTGACAAAGCACATGCGAGGTACCGACGTACGAAGTTACCCGTCCATGAGCAATATTACAGGGAGCTCAAACATATCGTTAAGTCAGCCATTTATGCTGAAAAACGCGCTTATTTTAGCCAAAATATTAATTGTAATCTAAAAGATTCAGGGGTGTTATGGAAGCATCTTAAGAGAGACGTTATTAATAAACACACGGACAATGAGTTACCTGCACATTTTAACGATCCCGATAAAATTAACAATTTTTTTCTAGATTTGCCTGGTGAAAACCGTGTGTCTATTAGTGACCTTACCTATTTCGAATTTTATCGTCGCGGTTCAGCTGTGTTTAGGCTGGAACCCGTTACTGAGGGTCAGGTTTACAAAGCGATTAAAACTTTTAAATCAAATGCGCAGGGGTGTGATGGAATTTCTCTCGACATGTTACTGTTAACGCTGCCACGAACTTTGGGAGTCATTACAGCTATTGTACATACATACATACATACATACATATCGTCACGCCTCTTTCCCACAGGGGTAGGCAGAGACTACTTTGTTCCACTTGCTACGATCCTGACATACCTCTTTCGCTTCGTCCACATTCATCAATCTCTTCTAAATGCCAATGCTATGCTATTGTAAATGCGTCGATTAAATCACACGTTTTTCCTGACCCCTGGAAGATAGCTTTGGTGCGCCCAATCCCAAAAGTACCCAATCCTCTAACTGCAAAGGATCTTCGGCCAATTAGTCTTTTGCCCTGCTTGTCAAAATTTTTAGAGAAAATTGTTTGTAATCAAATTTCTGATTACTTAGAATCAAATGATATCTTGCCACCGGTACAATCCGGATTCCGCAAACACCGAAGTACCACAACTGCGTTACTAGACGTTACTGATGACATATTGGCCGCTCAGGATAAGGGAGAGGGAACTGTACTTGCATTGCTTGATTTCTCTACGGCATTTGACACTATAAATACCTCACTGCTACTATCGAAATTATCGTATTATGGATTTGACACGGGGACTGTCAATTGGATAGCAAGCTACCTTTCAAATCGTCGCCAAATGGTTGACATTTCTGGTTCAAACGGCAAGCATATAAAATCTGAGCAGAGCGAAGTGTACAGGGGCGTCCCACAGGGTTCAATATTGGGTCCAATTTTATTTATAATTTATACCGCAGACATAATCGACGCGATACAGAATTGTAAATATCATATTTATGCAGACGATTTGCAGCTGTATATATCTTGTAATGCCAGTAAAGTACACTCAAGGGTGGATATGCTGAATGAGGACCTTAAGCGTATTCGCAATTGGTCACACAGTAACTCCCTAGCCATAAACCCGAGTAAATCAAAATATTTAATCCTTGGGTCTAGGCAACAAATCGATAGTTTGTCTGGTAATCATTTTACAGTACATATTGAAAATGAGCCACTAGAGCGAGTGTTTGAGGCTCGTAACCTGGGTTTGCTCATGGACGGTGAGCTACGATTTGAAAGTCACCTTTCGAACACTGTTCGCAATTGTTTTTACAGGCTTAAGGTTTTGTACAGAATTCGCGAATATCTGGATGTCGAGCTGAGGGTGAGACTTTGTGATGCATTGGTCCTGTCGAGGTTGAATTACGGAGATATCGTTTACGGCCCGCGCCTCCTGGCACGCACACAGCGGATTATACAACGCGTGCAAAACGCCTGCGCGCGTTTTTGTTATCACATCCCGCCCCGCGCTCACGTGTCTCCGTATATAAACGAAAATTGTATTTTAAGAATGTCAGCGCGCCGAAAACTGCATATGGCCACCCTTATGTTTGGCATCGTTAACCAACAGCAGCCCTCGTACCTGTACAGTAAATTAACTTGGTCGCGCAACGCCAGGTCTGCGGAAGTCCGACCGGAGAGGTTTTTGCAGCTTATTTTCCCTCCGCACCACTCTGCTGCTTTTCGTGGTAGCTTCCGCTACGCGGCAACGAAATGCTGGAACGATTTGCCTCCGCCAATCCGTGCGCTGAAGTCAAAACATAATTTTAAAATAAAATGTAAAAATCACTTTCTAGCATTAAGCATTGTATAGTTTTTATAAAACGTGTTTCTGCTTACCTTGCTCCAATGAGACCTCTGGCACTGATAACACTCAAAGGCAAAACGTGCATTGAACGCGGGTGAAACCGACGCTCTGACCGTTCACTTTAAACTTTTTTTATAAGGAATGGCGGTAACTACATGGGCCGGGCTGTGTTCCCACCCGACTACTAGCCATAGGAATGTTTTGTTACTTTTACTTTGTATTATGGTTTATCGAGGGTTATGTGATGCATTACAATATCAAAACTATTGAAATTGATAATTAACTCACTGCAATAGCCAAATTAACGTTTGGCTTGACTTGTTTCGGTTTAATTGGTTTAATGCGATTGAACTGATCGAGTGTTGCCATACATACTTCCGTGTATTTGTCAGCTTGTTTGTGAAGTGTTTTCCACTGGCGTTCGTGTCGCCACAGTTTATGTGTTTTTTGTGTTTAGTTTTATAGTTTTATCTGGGTCCCACTGAAAAACAGCGTTGCGGCTTGCCGCAACATTATGCTGAGTGGGATCCATTTTACACCATATCGGTACTTCCTTAGTATATTGTATTTCTCCTTGTTTTATATCTCAGTGTATCGAATGTGTGTAAATAAATGTTTCTCTCTCTCTCTCTCTCTCTCTCTCTCTCTCTCTCTCTCATAATTGTTAGGTATTACATTTTTTATGTTTACAAAAGGAGTCTGAAACGTACGGTGATGAGGGTTGTATGATAAATTAAATAATGGGTAAATGAAAACACCAGCAAACTGACTGCTTCTTTTTACTGGACTTCTTCAACAACTACTGACAATACCAAGAGGACAAGAGTTCAAAAGTCATAATTATCAAAAAGTGTATAAAAACATAAACAATATTATTTACTAAAAATACAATAAAGAGTTCGCAACAAAGTCTTATTCTTTGGTCGCGGGCAAAAACTAGTACTTAATAATATATACTTACAACAACAGACATAACTTCAATGGATATAGTTAATGAATAATGAAATTGCGACATTACGTAAAGTAATAACAATTACAAGTATAAGTTGGTGCCCACGAACTATTTAAATTTGGTATAATGTAAAAAAAGTCTAAATTCGAATCTGAACTGTTTTGAAACAAATTTTAGTTTATTTTGGATCGCTGTACCTTCATTCGTCAAAATTGACAACATTTCATTTTTATAACACCTGAAAATGTATATATGGTTCGAAAGCATTTTGCCTCCTGATCACTGCAATATGTTTATATAATTTTAATATTGCTTATTATAGAAAATAAAAGTTAATTAAAAACATGTCTTAATTTTACCAATTCTATCACAGGATAGGTGAAATGCCTTTGCCTTTTTCACGAGAAAAAGTAAGCGACCATAATTTTGTATTTGACAACTTCAAAGTACAAGGGGGCAACTCTGTAATTCTATTTTTGAAGTTCGTTGCATACCTTCTCTCTCACTCTCAAGTTAATGACTATATTAGTATGAGCGGAACAGCACGAAGCGAACCTCGAAAATCGAATATCGGAGAATAAGGGGGCGTCCATAAATTACGTGAGATGTTTAAGGGGGGGAGGGGGTCGAGTCAAAACTCATCTAATCTTACGTTGGAGAGAAGGGGGGTCTCGGCAAATATCACGCAATTTTTTTCTGATTGAAACAAAACAAAAATTATACTATTTTGGTTCATTTAATCCAGATTGCTTAAGATTCAATTCTATTCTATTGTTAATTTTTTTTTACACTTATAATTAAACTCTCAGCAATATTGATTACTAATCTTAACTAGTCGTAAATAAAAGCACGAAGCAATTTTTTTCTTTTCTTTTCACAATAACAATCCAACGCGTTTACGTAAGAAACCCACATTTTGAAAAATCTCACGTGAGATTGGGGGATGGGGGAGGGGGTTGAATAAAATCTCACGACATCTCACCAGGGGGGGAGGGAGGGACAAAAAATTTAAAAAAACACCTCACGTAATTTATGGACGCCCCCTAAGGCCTGACATTGTCAATTTGAAATTGACGTCAGTTTTTTTTCTATACAGAAAAGACAAAAGGATAAGTGTCTAATTCTGTGATAGTATCGGAGTTACGCCCTTTTAGAATAAGCAAAATTTAATAAATTAATTATAAATTAAATACAAACCCTAGCGAAAAAATTAAACTGCCAGCATGTTCATCTATTCAAACAAAATACAGAAACCATTAAAATTATAGGCTCAGAAATATGAAATGTTGTCAATTGTGCAATAGTCTTATTTATTCAAAAGAATTAAAATGCGTTTTTTCTGATGTACCTAGTTAATTAAAGTCTTTAAGTATGCTGTTAATAAAAATCTGACGTAATTTAATACGCGCTCAATAGGTAGGTACACGTCATTTCTCTTGATTATGATTAATTTGTTGCAGAATTTTGGAAGCTGTTGGTAGAAGGCAGTAAGGCAGCAGAGAAAGCTGGGGGCGTTTTGACTTTTTGGATAGGACCAATTCCTCTATTCGGTAACCTTACATAATTAAATTTTCATCAACCGGCAACGTCAAAATAAACAACAGATATTAATTTGTGTCACATCACAATCCTGAGCATAACGAGGGATTATAAATTAGAATCCTGAGTGTAAGGAGGGATTTAAGTGTTAACGCCCAAGATGAAAATATTTTTTCTCCCGAGTCTTCGATCAAGAATACAACTAGATTTAAGGTCCCATACAAAATCAAAGCGAAAAAGTGGCCGTGTCGCTTATACTTATAGCTATATCTGTTTTACCTTCTAAATTAACTTAAAATGAACCTTAAGTCTAAGCAATAAAGATCAAAATAGATAAAACGAGACGACCGTGAGCGTTCGATAAACATAAGAACTACCTTCGTTTTAAAAAGATGTAATTCTAGGAACAGGGTAACAATGGAGTCGCAATTATATACGACAGACGTTTTTTTATTTGACAGAAATTTATATGAAATGAAATGTACTTATAGACAATTAAGTAAATTAAGTTAACTAGGTAAAAGATTAGTAAATATCAAAAATGAACACAAAATATTTACCTTGCTACTCCGCTACTTAAGTAGTACATAAGTAGCTTACTTTTAAGTAACGGAGTAGCAAGGTAAATATTTTGTGTTCATTGAAATGGACCTCCGCAAAGTAACGCCTGATTCAATAAAATATTTCAGCTTGCAGCTTTGCTTAGTTTGGGACTGGGTCAATTGGTGTAATTTGTCCCAAGATGTTTATTTTTATGTATTTATTTATTTAATCAAATTGACAACATTTCAAATTTTTAATACTCACTATGCTATGATATAAAAAAAAGCCGTGGTAGCCTAGTGGTTTGACCTGTGGCCTCTCAAGCAGAGCGTCGTGGGTTCAAATCCCGGGCTCGCACCTCTGAGTTTTTCGGAATTTATGTGCGAAAATTGCATTTGTAATTTGCCATGAGCTTTTCGGTGAAGGAAAACATCGTGAGGAAACCTGCACACATCTGCGAAGAAATTCAATGGTGTGTGTTAAGTTCCCGATCCGCACTGGGCGCGCGTGGGAACTATAGCCCAAACCCTCCAATACACGGAGGAGGCCTATGCCATGAGGCACGCCGATATACGCGACAATTTAATAAAATAATAATAATAATAATAATAATAATGACCGGGTCCCCATGGGCCCGTGATCGGAAACCCGTACCAACAATAATAATAATAAAAACGACAACAACAACAACATGTACTTACTGAAATTGTAGCGAATTCGGAATAAAAAGGCTTATAAATAAATAAATAAAAAATGCTATGATCTAATTAAACCATTGTCAAGTATTCCCTGTGAAAAGAGGTAGACGCCAATATTTATGTATTTTAGCTAGGATTAAAACTTACTTATTTATTGTTGGTATTGTTCAGACAAGACAAGACAAGACATTAATTAGCTTTGATACAAGATACCAGGATACAAGATCAAACCCTGTAAGGGCACTGCTAATATTATATCGTGTTGGAAATGAATCTGCAATTAACGGCAATATTCTTGATCGAAGGCAGTGTTATAGCATTTTTTAGTTCTGGTAATATGATATAAAAAATTAAAATTCTTACTATAAAAATCTACTCTATGCATCTACTGTTCTGTAAAATATAAGTTGGCGCGTGTGTATTGGCCCAACCTTGGCCAAACACGCGCGTACTTTTCGTAGTGTACTTTTAGAATGGGTCATTTTGCTCGAATTTTCATATTATTTGTTGTTTTAAAGCTTAAAGTATGCATTATTCTGCCGAAAGTGAAGTGAGCCTCTAGCTATTTGTCGAGACGTAGTTTTTGCGCCGACCTGACATCTAGTTGTATTCTTGATCGAAGTCCCGAGTGGCTCATAGAACTTTTCACACCAAGCATTAAGAAACCTAAAAAAATAATTAAGAGGCAACCAGCATAGAAAATGATGTGGTTTAATTTTCTATCCACAAGTTCAAAAAATAGCAAATGCAAAAAAAATACTTTTGATTCCTCCCGTCAGGCAGTAAAAGTTGCCTACTTTTCTAAATGAGATGTGTGAAAAGATAATTTAATTGGCGTTCTGTTTCAGAATACATTCATAAATTTACTTAATAATATCTGTTTTTAGGAATCAATGATCCAGATGATGCTCTCACTGTGTTGAACTCCTGTATGGAAAAACATCACTTCTACAACATTATGAAGCCTGGTCTCCGTCAAGGTCTTATAACCGCAGATAGTAAGTTCTAAAGCAAAAACCTGACAAAAATAATAGACAGGTATTTTAATAATTATCATAAAACCTTATATTACCTACTTTAAAGCAATTATATTCCATTACTCGCTAATCCTAATTAATTATTATTCCGTGGTGGTCTGTGAGAAAAGAAATAACATAGAATGTACGAGTTTGCTTTAACTACGGCGCAGATGGTAAAAGCCTGATCACAGAAGAATGTGGGCTTTCGCGTGTGAATTTGCCACTAGAGGCGCTAGTGTCAGGTGAAATCCAATAACATTCACTTTGCACTGGTTTTGGCGGGCTTCGTGACATAATAGTACATTTCGATGCTAGTGCGGAAAGTATGTCATTACTTCACAAGTCTCGAGATATCTTGCCACGAGCCGAATGGCGAGTAGGCAAGACTCGAGACGAGTGAAGAATGACATTTCCGCGCGTGTATCGAACGACGATTTTCAATACAGTTGCGAAAAAAAAAACAACAGAATAAAGTAATTTGAAATAACTAATTCACAACACTTTGTCAACAAATGTCACTAACACTAACCTTAACTTTAACAAAATGCTGTTAATTGAGCAAACCGGTAGGTTCAGTCCACAAATCTCGTCATACGTGCTTTTCATTTCAAGTAAACAAAATAAAACTCATTTAACCTCAAAAATCTCTTTCCCGCCGCTCAGCCGCTCCAGTGTTACGGGCACTCTCTTACCTCGACTGCTTTAACCACCGAGCGCCGCTATGAGAGTCTGCTTTACCGACTCTACCCAGGCGTATCGCTCGCGTTTACTCAACAGTTTGGAATTTGTCCGACAGACGGCAACGGCTACAACACATTTAACAGATAGTATTAATTGTAATGTTAATACAATAAAATTATCTCTGCTTCAGTTAATCTCCGACATTTGTTTATTTAAATTGTATAAACACAAAAACTACTGTTGCCTTTGGAACCTTAAAAACCATGGTTGCAGTTGGAAAAACGCCTCCACTTTGACAGGCGTTTCGGCAGCTAAAATTCCGTTACATTCAGACACCTTAATAAGAACTGTTTTTGGGAATTCAATATTTTATAATAATAATAATGATCAAGAGGCAAGTAATAAAATATAAAATGTTTTAATGTTTTAAAATCTCAATATTTTGATATTTTTACATCAATAATAGGTTTTTATTTTTATTTCATCTTGGTACAGACTAGCATTATAATAACTCTTAGGTAAGTCGTGAATTGGAACAAGTACAAATTAAAAAAAAATGGAAAAGTAAATCGCACTAGTGCGCAAAAACGAACTTTTCGCACACAAAACAGCCAAAAAAAAGGGCACTTTTTGAGCAACTGTATTGAAAATTATATTTTCTTACATTTACCTGTTGAAAAGTGATCTCCTTCGTTAAACTGCAACCACTGGACCTTAGTCAACAGTGGCGCCAGCTGGTGAGCAAATAAACGATAGTCCCCATTGACTATCTATATATATAAAATTCTAAACTGACTGACTGACTGACTGACTGACTGACTGACTGACTGTTGATATATCAACGCACAGCCCAAACCACTGGACCTAGAGACTTGAAATTTTGCACACAGATACCTTATACAATGTAGGCATCCACTAAGGAAGGATTTTTGGAAATTCGACCCTTAAAGGGGGATATGTGGTGACAAAGTCTGAAAATCAACGTGGGTATTATTATATTATTATTAGTGGGTAGTATTGTTTGTACGGTTTATCGGGTCGCTGATTACGAAAACAACAACACACATACCTACCTGACACACACACGCACACACACACACACGCACACTCAAATTTCCACGGGAACGGGAAAAAACGGGATTTATGTACTTATTCGATTCCGAGTGACCCTATCCCAGTAACTATAATAACTAGACTCTTCAAATTTCGTACACAAGTAGGTGATTACAACATTAAGAAAGCAATTTCAGGATTTTTGGAAATTCCTACGGGATAAGGAAAAAACGGGATTTATATATTCAGGTCAACGAAATCCTATGA